>OZ023318.1:39831923-39836923 GCA_964007375.1 Ophion obscuratus
GGATGATAGGTACATCGAGCTTTTCCTCGTCACTCGGTGCGGACAAACCTCAACCGTCGCGATTTCTGCCAGCCCATACCACGGTACCACTACTTACAACCGGAGTACCCTCCAACCCCTTGCCCGTGGAACGGCGTCTCAACCCCCACTGCGTCTTTCTCTTATATTCTCTCTGTCGCTTTTTCTCTTTCTCCGTTCCTCCCCCCTCTTAGTCTTCTTCTCGCTCTCTCTCTCTCTCTTGCTCATTCGCTTTCCGCAGCATCACGGTACGTTTCTTCCCTTCTTCTGCCCCCCCCCTCTTCTATCACTTTTCTCAACATCACGATACGTTTCTCTCTCTCTCTCTCTCTCCCTCTCTCTTTTGTCTCTCTCCCAAGGCTCGACGAAATAGACGAAGAGCGATTCCTCTCGCTGTTCTCTCATGTTGATGTACGAGATACTTGTATACGAGAGTAGGACGGGGAAGAAAGAGGGAGAGAGAAGGTTCGTCCTCCGCATCTCTGAACCAGAAGCATCGAAATGCTCCAACTCTCTCTCTCTCTCCCTCCCTCTCTCTCTCCCTCCCTCTCTCTCTCTCTCTCTCCCTCTCTCTCTCTCTCTCTCTTTCTCTCTCTCTCTCCCTCTCGCACGGCCATTCTCTCATGTACCGGAGCAAAGCGAGAGCGCGTCGAGCTATCTGCTCTGTTATCACCGCAGTTATTTGCATCCCTTCGCCCGCGTGTATACCAGTGACGAGACTCGTCGGAGCTCTCCTCGCGATGAGGGGGATGCATGCACAACGAAGCACACCTATATATATAAATATACATATACATGCACATGTACATACTTTGTGTCACTGTATGCATGTACATTGAGGCGAAATTCTCGGGAGCTTACTTTCCCGGGAATATTACACTCGGCGAGGCGTGAGAGGGTGCCTCACGCCCCACTCCCCATACCCACCCCCCACACTGAGAAAAGAACCTAACGGTTTTCGAGGGCTTTCCAGTTGATGGCGAGAATCGCGGAAGATTTTCCTCTTCTCCTTTTTGTGTTTCTTTTCTCTTTTTCTTTTATTTTATTTTCTTCATGCGTTTTTTTCATGCATATCTCTCTTTCTCTTCTGGGGGACGTACTTGGCGCATCACATCTGTCGGTTTACAAGCCTCGCACGAGGCACATCCCCTTATACCTTCAATTTTCTTCGTTTCCTTTTTTCTTCTTTCACGCGATCTTGCTCACCGCGTGACAGAGCCTCGGGAGTACTTTGTCTGTGAGCTTCGGGCTCTATGCACTCGCCGATATTCTCGTCCTTCCATTTATCTCGTTCGCTCAGTTGTTGCTTTCTTTGATAATTTTTTTATCATTTTCTTACATTATCTTTTATCGTTTGCTTAATTATTTTTTAAATGATTTTTTTTTATCGTTTTCTTAAGGAGGTTGGAGCGATTCAGTTGAGTCAAATGATGGTTGGTTAATTTTATTTTTTCAATGAATCTCAAAAAAATGCATACGAGGTACAGAGTCATTCTGTATATGCTGATTATTTTAAATATATAATTAAACGGCAAAATTATGCATTTTAATATTTTTATTACGTAAAGTAGAACAACTTTTGTGTTGCTACCAACTTGAAAAAGTGTAACATTATCGATGATTATTATGAAAAAAAAACCACGACAACGAATGCTTTATACCGTTCACAATGAAATTGTAAGTAATTTGTAATTATGCCTATAATATTTACGTCACGAGATTATTGGCCCACGGTTTACGATGGGCGAGGTAAAGTTTTTTTTTTTCTAAATGTTTACAAAGGTTCAGTTTACTTTAATCCGTTGTTAGAAGTGGTTTATCTTGGTGATGAACAACGAAAAAAAATTACATAACCTTCAGTGTGAAAGTCTTCCCCATCTGACCGTTAAATTACATACATTAAACTATTTTTTGTCTGGTGTTTGGTGGTGAAAAAAGTTTTAAAAAATTCGTAAAGACTCAGTATAGTCTAAACAATAACATGTTTTTTTTTTTAAATTGAATTTAACCTTGGATTGTGGTTAACGCTCCAACCTCCTCAATCATTTTTTAAATGATTTCTTGATAATTTTATTTATCATATTTTCACTGTTACTTTTTATGATTTAAAAAATATTATTTTGTTAATTTTTTATCAATGTGCCTCGGGGCGGTGGAAACGAATTCTCAATCGAATGCTTTAAATCTCTCAATAATTGTTAGTAATTCACACTTTTTCATATCGTGTAATTTGCACGATTCTATGGAACGTGCCGTTCTTATATTGTTGTTTGGGTCACGTTAGGCACTTTGGGAAGACGGGATGTACATTGTGATGAGAAAGTCCTGGAGAAAATTGTCATGCGGAGATTTAGAATTTTTTCTTTCTTCGGTAATTTTTTTATCGTTTTCTTACATTATTTCTTATCGTTTGTTTAATGATTTTTTAAATTATTGTTTATTATTTTTCATTGTTTAAATTATTTTTTGATAATTTTATTTATAATTTTTTCACTATTATTTTTGATGATTTAAAAATCATTTTTTTGTTAATTTTTTTATCAATGTTCCTCGGGTGGTGGAAAAGAATTGTCAATCGAATGCTTTAAAGCTCTCAATAATTTTCAATAATCAATACGTTTTTTATATCGTGTAATTTGCACGGCCCTATGGTACGTGCCGTTCTTATATCGTTGTTTGGGTTACGTTAGGCAGTTTGGGAAGACAGGATGTACATTGTAATGAGAAAGTCCTGGAGAAAATTGTCATGCGGATATTTAGAATTTTCCTGTACCGCGGGGAGCTACAGAGATGGGACAAAGTGGAAACAGATGGAGTGGCAGGCGGGAGGGGGGGGGGGGGGTGCAGTTAAAGAGAGCGATAGTGACGGAGAACGAGAGAGGAGGGATATGGGCCGCTGTGTTGAGGGAAAGCTCAGAGTGTGCGAAGATGGTAATTTACCGGTTGGCCCGCGAGGAAAACTGTAGCGGGAAAGTGTCGGGGGTGTGGGCACGCGGTACTTTCGCGGCGACGAGCTCCGAAGGAGGACCCATGGGCTACTCCGATTCGAATAGACAGGCTCCTGGTTCAGATTTAAAAAAAGATTGTTCAAGTGTCCGTAATGTGCACCACCCGCAAAATAACAATGAAAATAAAATTCAGCGTGGAAAGTTGATGAGATACATCTATCTGTATAAAAATATTTTCAATTTTTTTGTTGCCACTGGCCGATTTGATCCTCGCAGTATTGCAGCAAATTTCTCAATAATTATTCCTGTACTGTTACTGTAGTTTTATCATTAGTTACGATTTTTATAATAATTATAGTACAGTGAGTTATCAACATTAGGTATTATTATTAGCAGAGGAGATAGTTGCTTTTCATATTTATAGTTGTTTTGCAATATCACTATATTTAATCGAACAATTATTATTGTAGTTAGATTATCGATTGAGATTACTGTATAGCAGTCATTTAAATAAATATTTATGAGTAATTTAAAATATCTTATTCTTATTATTTCCTACAATTATTTATAAGTATAATTTTCGAATTAATGGCTGCTATTTAGTTTAATTCACTATTTGAATTCAAGTGAATAATTAATTAATCATTACTATACTATAAAATACTAGTTATTTTGTAATCGATAATTATTTACTAACGTGAGTTCTTACTATTTTCATGCCAGTTAGTTGCAATTAATGTTTTTAAGGATTATGTTGCGAATGAACTATTATTTTAAGGGGAGATATAAAGGTCATTTTTGTGAATTTTTCCAAGGAAAACTATTCGAAATTTCGGATTTGGGTTTTAATTATCTAAAAGTATATGCATTCAAAAATATATTTAATATTCTTTATTTTAAAATATCAGAAATATACAAAGATATTGTATGATCCTTGGAGCGTCGTAAAAAAATCTGCGTATACGGTACCCACTGGCGTTTCTTCAAAAATCATATGAAAAAAAACCAAAAAGATTATTAAATTAGATACTATAATCTAGTAATTATCATAGCCGATTTTGAAAATATCGGTTTATGACAAAGTGGCGGACGTTTGAACATAAATAGTGATTTTTGGGCCAAAAATTAGTTATTATTTTGCCTATAAAACAAAAATTAAGTAACGGAAAAAAAATTCTATGACAAGTACTAGATTATGGTGTATAGAATGACTACAAAAAACCTTAAGGCAATCGGTTCATTGTTTTTTGAGAAATTTTGGGTACCGATTCGAAAAACGTGGTTTTGAGAAAAATGCGTTTGAAAATTTGGGAATGAATAAATCATTAAATTTGTCAACTTACATGGAATCATCGATACCAGGCCATAATGTAGGTCTTCTACGGTCGACGGAATGTTCATAGCTTCTAAATCGATTTTTTCGACCATCTAGGTGTATATCTCCCCTTAAGGGGTATACACCTAGTATATACCTAGTTGAAATTTCTGAAGATATCTATTTTTGGTTTTCGGAGGATTCTCAAAACATCACATTTAAAAAATATTCTCTGAAAATTTTAACCGGCGAACTTTAAACGAGTTTTTTCTCAAAATTACTTTCGAGAATTCAAGATCGATGACTACGATATCTCAAAAATCGCTGCGCCCATAAACTTTAAATCTTACAAGCTTCTTTTACATATTAAAAAGCATTGCTTGAACGAAGGATTTTTTTTTCGATGTATAGTATTTTTTTATCAACTAAAATAGATCGAATTTTACACGAAAAATCGATACTTCCACTTTGGACCGCGGCTATCTTTATCAAAAATCAATATTGTATTAAATCCTTCGTCTAAGATTTAGATAAGTTCATGCAAACACTAAATGCATTTGATTTTTTTATGTCGGATGATTTTGTTTCCCCGAGCAGCAGTGTACAAGCTGCTGATACAAGTTGTATCTACCACATTCACATATATTTTTTGATAAAAAAATTGTACAAGATACTTAAAAACATACCCTCCAATTAAAAAAAAAATCGAAAACCTGCAC
>OZ023318.1:39841923-40009423 GCA_964007375.1 Ophion obscuratus
TACCTGGAAGCCCTTTTTATGGCCAAAGGACTCGGGGTGGATTTAACTTTGGGACAGTTGGTTGGCTATACGTAAGGACAGAAATAGTTGGAATTGTTTGGGAGGAGTGACGTGCACTGTTGACAGGTGAAAAAGAAATGTGTGACTGTCGCCATCTGAGCATAGGGTTGGAGATATAGGATGACGATAAAGTACGACGGTGGAAAAAAAGTTCGAGCTCGTAAAATAATTATAATTACGTGGCTGTGTGAAAATTTGTGGATAAATGGACGTAAAAATGTCGACCGTAAATATCAGAAAAAGTATTATAATCTCGCAATCGCGAAATGTTTTCATCGTAGGATATTTAAGAGTACGGGACGTGAGAAAATACGGTTGCGAAATTATTAATATTTTTGTGGCTCCTCTTCAATGACTGAAGACTTTTTGTAGATAACAAATACGTCGAGTGCGTTGAACATTTGCCCAAAGATGTATTCATTGATTTATTTTATGCTACATGTAAATCGTACTTTTGAATTCAATACACATGTATGCGTGTGAGTTAGTGTGTGCTTATGTGTATAAAGTGCCATCTCAATGCACCAAAAATTGTCACCACAGCGATACCATTAAAAAATGGTATCGCTGTGGTGGCAATTTTTAAATTAAACATTGACGATCAATGGAAATTCGGAATTCTTCCATTATTCGGAAATTCAGAATATAGGTACATATGTTTTTATTTACCGTTTGCTTTTCAAATAATTTCTTTTAAAAAATGCAGTTGAAAATATTTTTTCACCAATATTAATGCGTTTATTGATAGTACTGGCAGCAATGTGATATTACTGCCATGTATTTATGATAGTCAGTCGGACCCATAGAAAGCTGTTTTCATTGATTTTTTTATTCAACGTCAGAATCGTGCTTTTCAATAGAACATATATGTATGTGTATACATACGTCTGCCAGTATGTGTGAAAATTGCAATTTATTAGTAACATCGCGATGGTGGCAGTTGTCAAAGGAGATTTACATGTATATATTATAATATTGATCTTCAATGAAAATTTGGAATTATTCGGAATATACATCATCCAGAAACTCAATATATATATATATTGTTTCTAATTACCGTTTACTTTAAAAAAAAGTTAAAAACATTTGATTATACGTTCATTGAAAGTAATGGCAGCAATGTGATACTGCTGCCCTGTATTTACGATAGTCAGTCATATATTTCGAGCAATATTTATATACACAAGACCGTATTTTTTTTTAATATTTTTTTTCCCATTAATTAGCTATGGAAATAAATATGTTGCTCTGCTGGTGGCAATTTTTAAAGGGGATTAAAAAATGTATATATATATGTTTCAATATTGATTTTCAATGTCAATTCGGAATTGTTCAGAATATACATCATTCAGAAATTCTTATATATACAGTACCGGTCGAAGGTTTTCGATCACTTGGGATAAGTACAAAATTATATTTGAATAATGTACAGTAATCCATTTTATAAAGCTATATATGGTATCTTCGTTATATGAGAAATATATATATATATATATATATATGTATTTATGTATATATTTCTCTTAGATTCCATTATCCATAGGGGAAAGACCCCTCCCCTCATTACATTCCCCCCATATTCCACTTCTGAATTTAAAAAAATACATTATTCTAATACAACTTTGTTATTATCAAAAGCGATCGACCACTTTTGACCGTGCACTATATATATACATATATACACATACGTATATACAAATATAGGCGTAGACATTGTCGGGGCAAAGTTCTTTCGATGACATTTCACAACAAATGTTCGATATGTTGGCCATTCACTTCGATGCATTTTTGATAACGTCCAATGTAAGAACGTTGCACTGCCAATAGAGTGTCATCCTTGATACTGGCACAGGCATCGAAGATGCGCTGACGCATGTTGTTGGGTGTTGTCGGTACTTCCTTGTAAACTTTTTCTTTTATGTACCCCCACGAAAAAAAATCTGGAGACGTCAGGTCAGTGTTGCTTTATTATTGAACTTATTGCAATAACGATGCCAAGATAAACAATGGCTCTTGATAGCAACCGTTGTCATTGGCAGTCAGGAATTATTGATGAAGAAAAAATGGCTCCTGATAAAAACCAGGAATCGTTGGTTGCCAATGACAACGATTGTTAGCAAGAGTCATTGTTTTTCTTGACATTGCAATTTGCCCCCGCAATGTCTACGTCATTAAAGAGTAAACCGGTTTATTTTTCATTTTTAATGAATATCCCATGATATTTGAGACCATAGCATACCAGTACTTTTTAGTAATATCCCATGGTTTTGAGACCATAGCATACCAGTACTTTTAGACCTGGAATTGAAACCCAAACAACAAATATATCATCCCATTTGAAAAACCAAAGTTGATCCTCAAATGACCTTGATACTTCGACTTTGGAAAAAATTTCCCCTTGAAACCATGAAACCATGAAACTAATGTATTAAACATTTTTTCGTATCTTGCTTCGTTTGGGAGAAACTTGCCTGGGTCACTATAAATACCTCATCCTGTATATATTTTGTTTTTAATTGCCGTTCAGTTTTAGTTAAAAAACAATAGTTGATAGTTAAAAAAACAATTTAAAAAAACAGAAAGAGATATTACTGCAATGTATTTATGGTAGTCAGTTATATATTGGGAATAATATACTTACACACTCGGCAACATGTTTCCAACGATTTTTTCTAATCAATTAGTTTTAATAAATGTTTGATTCGGCTGACCTTTTGCCTGATGTTTTTCGCTATCGCGTAGCTGAATGTGTCCCGCTTGATATTTCGTATTTTTTCCGTGCACCCTCGTATTCAGAACGAGACTCGGGTGATTCGCGCTCGGCAACGATGAGCCGGAGTATTTCGCCCTCGTTTCGCTGCATGTCTCTTTTTTCATTTTTTCCACCCTTATTCGTCTGGAGCTCGTTTGGATTCGACAGTTCATGGGAAGCTTCGCACCGAAGACGTTTGTGCGGGAGGAGGGCGGAGGGGGGAGAGAGAGCGAGAGAGAGAAAGAGAGCGAGAGAGAGAGAGAGAGAGAGAGAGAGAGAGAGAGAGCGAAGCGTTGTTCAAGAAATGCTTCGGGAGTTATGGTCGAGGAAAATGCTGGAGACTTCAACCGCTCTCCGGCGCGAGAGATTCGCGCGAGCAAAAGGAGAAGAGCAAGATATCACGCCGAATATGTTTCCAGGGGGTGGTCGCCATGTCTTCATCGCCCTCACCTTCTTCGCCTCCAGCCCCCGCATTCTCATGCGTGTGACATTTCTTCCTTTGCTCTCAGACTTTAACATTCACGCCGTTTTTTTTTAGCTCTTCCTGCTCTTATGACGAAATCTGAGGGCCTCACGTTTTTTTTAGTCTCTCCGTCTCCCTCCCTCACGCTCTCTGTTTCTCTCGTCCCCGCATACGCGGACGTGGCCTTTTTTCACCCCTCGGGAGAGGGCCACGGGGGAGGCCCGCTATGCAAAGCAAGATCGTTTTACGAAAGAGCTCGTCGTCATAAAAATGTTTATGTCGGGGAACACGACGAAGAGTTCGGGGGGCGAAATCACACCCGCAGGAGTTTGACGGAACGAGGAAGGAAGGGAGCGAGAGAGAGAGAGAGAGAGAGAGAGAGAGAGAGAGAGAGAGAGAGAGAGAGAGAGAGAGAGAGAGAGAGCAAAACAGTGAGAGAGAAAAAAAACTGCGTCGCGATAGAAGTAGAATGTTACCAAGTAGAAAGAAAGTAAAGATAAGCGTTATGGAGAATGAAATATATACATATATTTACACCTACGCACACGCGCACGCCCAAATATTCTTCTTTGCTTCGCAACAGAACTTGGCAGGCACAAAAAATTAATTCTCGAAGTGGTCCCGCAGGAAAATGTGGTGTTGAAATTTGTTATCTGATTTTTCAAAATTAAACAAAAAACTCTTATTCTTATTATTATTATTCCAATATTTGTTTATTAATTTTATTACTAATGTTCTTCCGTATGGTCTTGTGGGTTTTCACGTCTCCATATTCACTTTTAACCACGCTTATCTTATCACTCCACCATTTCGAGTCCCCCAAAGATCTCACCAGAGTGTTGCCCGTCGCTGTGCTTTCTTACCGCCTTAGCAGGGGGGCACAAGGAAAGTGTGGAAAAACTGTGCCGAAACTGGCGGCTATTTTCTTTTTTTTACCCAATTTTAGTTGTGGCACTGTGAGAATTTGAGTGTTTGAGGCGCAATCCCGTAAGCACCTAAGCGGTCACCCATCCAAGTATTGGCCGCGCAAACGATGCTTGACGTGGGCTTCATTATTATTACCATTGTTATGATAAGTGTACATTGGTGGAATTAATTCTGGAGACTCTCAAATTTAAAAAAATTGCATTTAATGATCATTTTTACGCTATGATAACTTAAGTTATATATTCTTATCAAAGTAGGCTTATCAAGGGGGGAGATACCTTCAGGCGAGGGAAAAATTGCTGACTTTCATGGTTTTTTTCAAAGGAAAGATTTCTTCACCATTTTTTAGACTTAGGGTATGTTTTATTACTACTTTTGGCTGTGACATGGTAGTTTTTTTTTTTTTAAATTAATCTTTCAAATGGCGGAGGAATGTCGTCAGACAGCGTAACACGTAGCATCGGCGAGATTAATCTGAAAAAAATCAAAGAACATTTTTCTTTCATTAACACTCATGCGCAGAATATGAACCAAGAAAAAGTGAGAAATGTTGAAAATCGATGAAATGGTACGGTTTGAAACAAAAAGATTGAATTTTCCGAAAAAAATTGCCACATTTTGCAATAAAAACCTACTTTTTTTAATTTTCGAAACCATTTAGGGTCATGTTTAAGACAATAAGGTTAGAAAGATTTATACCACATGTCATCAGAACCGGTCAACTAGGTTTTTTGAAATTACTAGTTTTTTTAAACATTTTTTAAAATTAATAGAAAAAAATACCATGTAACTGCCAAAAGAAGTAAAAAAAATACCCTATGTCTAAAATAGTAAAGAAATCTGTCCTTAAAAAAAAATCATCAAAATCAGCGTATTTTTTTCTCGCCTAAAGGTAGCAGAATACACATTTTCTGCGGACATATAAAAAAAACTAGTTTCTATTAAAAGTGTCCAGAATTATTTCCACTAGTGGATACAGAATTTCGTTTAAATCACATGTTTTAAATATGACACTTTTAAATTCCTTCCATTCAGATACGTTGTTGGAAAATGTGATCCAGAACCCGAAAAATGTAATCAAAAACGGATTTTGAGACTGCTGATTTTCATTTATACTCATCCTTACCCAGGAAACGAGCGCAATTGTAAGGGAAAAAACAGCATTGCAAAAATTCTCTCAAAAAAGCCGATATCTTTTTTACTTCGATAATTTGACGGAAATTTTATAAAAATGTATTTCCCGGATGTGAAGACTTCTATTTCTCGATTTGTATAAATTCCGGAAATTCCTTGTACGCTTGATGAGTAATTGAAAGGAGAATGAGAGAGAGAGAGAGAGAGAGAGAGAGAGAAATTTCAATTTTCGTGATTATATTCTCGAGGATATATTCAATCCGGAGCATGATTCCTCATTCCCATCCCTCTTTGCTGCTCGAGCGAGCGCCAATGAGAGTGAGGAGAAATCTTTTGCGGAATTAATTTCAACGTGACGCGCGCGAGAGATCAAGCTCCCGTAGGGCTTTGCGGTCCCCGCGTGTCCTCTCGGGATTCACGTACGTTCCTATATTTTTTATTTTTATTTGAAAAAAGATTTCCTAGGCTCTCCGGACTTTTTCGCTCCGACGTAAACTCTCTGCTCGCAACCGGAGCGAGATATATATATACAAGTATGTAAAAAACGAAACGAATAAAAAAATCGAAAAAAAAAGATTACCAAAAATGTGAAAATGTGTCTTTGCACACGGCTCTTCTTGAAATATATTTTCTTCGTGTCTATCCTAATAAGAAGGACAAAATTGAAAAATTTGGGGAAAAAATGAAAAATGAACTAATACCTAGCATTATTATTTTTTTTACGTTGCCAGTGATCCAAAACATAAATATCTCAATAGACGGAGAGAAAGAAGAGACCTGAGAACATCGCAGCTCCGTCGGGGGCGTACACAAATTACGTAACGCAATTTGGGGGGGGGGGGGGCATGATTTGCATTACGTCACGATTTTAGAACTGTCAGAAACAGCAAAATTTCTGCACGTTCAAGTTTTGAATTTCAAACTCGCGCGCAATTTTACACCGGAAAGTTGGCAGCTTTCCGTATGAAATGTCAGTTAAGGGGGGAAGTCACTGTGCAAAAACTTGCACAGTAGCTTTCCCACTCTGCTCAAGCAAAAGTAGAAGAAAACAATTTTTGTTTTTTATAATTCTTAATATCACATATATTGAAAAAATATGTTGGCAACATTTTTAGTCACAAGACCGAAAATTGACGGAGTTACAGTCACTTCAGTGAGATCAGTTAGCGCGACCAGTCTGTGCCCTCAGTCCCGACAGGTGTGGCATCGTTTACTATAGATGAAGTGCAGAATCTTATTATTTTGTGAAATATAATGAAGATGAAGAACCCCCATATCGCCCGGGCCTAGATACTTTAATGCAATGATCAATATTATTGAAAAAACATAACTTCATATCAAGAAACATGGAACGAAAACTTTGAACGCGCTTTTTGCGAAACTACTTCTTTCGACCTGGTCCCAGCGAATAATCAAAAACTTGTCAACCGATTTTCAATATTTTTTTACTTTTTTGTAATCCCAGTGACAAAGGTTGTACGTAGCCGATTTTCAGAATTTTGATAATTACTATCTTTAAAGACTGCTTGAATACAATAAAGGGCCTTGAAAATGGAAGAAAATGTCCAAACCGTCGGCATTTTGAAAAAAAAAAACGACTGCGCATAACAATAGCTATATTTGTATAGATATCGATAATTTTTTTACCTTTTATTTACAGATAACCTTTCATGAAGATATCGATGGGACAATAAAGACAATTTTTGGTTTTCGTCGTCAAATCAAGGCATATATCTTGGTCAATTTTTAAGATTTTTTCATAAAAATTGGTACAAAAGTAAATAAATATATACTTAATAAAATGAGTAAAAACCTGATTTTTTCATAATTAGTTATGTCTATGAAAAAAATTGTAATTATTGACGACGAAGCACCCGTTGCTTAACGGAATAGAAGGGGGGGGGGGGGGAAATTAGAGAATTTGACGTTACGTAATTTGTGTACACCCCCTTCTGAAAATCAATGAATGCATTTTTTTCATACGTTAAATTATGCTGTTTTTTTAGTTAGGGATTTTTACGTGAAACGTTCCATACCAGTATCATTTGTTTCCCCATCCCCTTGATGTTGAATCCATTATACATATATGCACGCGGTGCCGAGCAAATGCAAATATCGTTCACGTGGTTTTCTCTCACCCCCCCCTCTATCCCTCTTGCTTTTGCCTCTCGGTCTCTCTCTCTCTCTCTCTCTCTCTCTCTCTCTTGACTGGAGACAGAAATTGAAACAATCCGCCAATTAGAATCGTCGGCATGACGAGATTATGCAGATTTTCGCGGTGGTAGTGACGACAGAAGGGACAGAGAGGGAGAGAGAAAGAAAAACAGAGCGAGAACTAGGAGAATAGGAAGGGAGGAATGACGTAAAGAGAAAAAGGAAGCTGGCGAATAGGAGAATCAGAGAGAGGGAGGGAGAGAGAGAGAGAGAGAGAGAGAACGGTTGAGAGAAAGAGAGAGGCAAAAATATGGATAAAGAACGACAGAGACAGAGGTCCGAGTGGTAGAATTTTGTTCCCCGCTCAAGATCGCAGTAGTAACGGCGTCACACAGTCAGACAGACTCGAGAATCGACGTCAGCAAACTGGCAGCTGGCTGTTCGCTCGCTTAATTCAATCTCCGAGTTGTCTTATGAATCGTAAACCGACCAGGCCGCGTTTTCCCATCCGTGATTCCTGCAGTACGCAAACTCAATTCTCTCCGAACCCTATATACGTACATATGTCTGTCTGCATTGGACTACACAATATTCGCTCTACACGGGATGATGCTGTGTCGTCGCATCGGTTATTCCCCTCTGCCGGCAAACATACGCGTTCTGCACGGAATCTCGATTTTGCATACGCGCTACCGAAGATTCGTTGCGCGTCAGGAATGTCGCCAATGAAAGCGTCCAAACTTCAGGGGCGTTTGGGAAGTACGATAGTTCGAGAAAAAAAAAACATACGCTTATACGAATGGGAATTTCACATTAACGGGTGACCCCCACTTGTAGCGCAAAAAAGGCCTTTTTCATGACTTTTTTTTAAAGAAAACTACAAAACTTTTTTAATCGATCAATATACCATCTTAAAGAACACATCTTGAAGAACTTTCAGTAATTTTTTTATTGAAAAATATTACATTGTTTAGTGGCAAATGGCCGTCAATGAAATAATGTTTTTATATACACGGTTTGCGGTGACCAACATTGCGGCGAAGTGGATCATCTGAAAAAAAAAATGCGGATGGATCAAGTCAAATATAAGTATAAACTAGTCTTTAATCGAAGGATTTTAAAAAATATTCATTTTTCACAAAATGGCGGACAGTCAAAGTTAATGGTTCGATTTTAACGAAAAAAACCAGCCGTTTTTTGGCTATAAAACGGCCATTTTTTTCGGAAAAAAAATCGAACGATTAAAGACTACATTTTTATGTATTAAATAAGCCTGCAAAATTTCAAGAAGATCGGTTCATTAGTGTTCGAGTAATCTTGGTCACCGACTTCAGAAATGCCATTTTGAGAAAAACGCGTTTAAAGTTTCAAATAGCCAGTCGTTTACACAACGGATTCTTCTCTTTCAACGCTCATATCTCAGTCAATTTTGTTCGGATCGAATTGAAATTTTCAGGACATATTCTCAGATACTTATACTTCAAAAAAATGCAATAAAAAAATAATCGATTTTTTCAAAATCGCAAGTGGGGTTAACCCCTTAAGTGGTAGTTCAAGAATGAGAATCATTTTTCTTTGATCCTCATACGGTTTAGAATATTTCGAGATTGTTTGTGTTTTTTTTTTTCATTCAATTTAAATTTCCGGAACTCACGCTTACGGGAGAGAGAGTACAACGTGGCGAAAATCTAATATTGCCGAGAAACGAACAATTCGGAAGAAAATTTGTAGACACGTGGAGAAATGTTATTGGAAACATTGCTTTTGGAAACCTGTTGCCTTACGATAATTCGGTTTCGAGACACGGCGCGATATTTTGTTTTTGCTTTATTGAAATTAAATAGCGATCTATTTTTCATTTTTACATTACTCAGATTAAAAAGCGATCTGGTGAATAAAATAGCGTATTTCATTTTTATTTTCACTTCACTCAAATTAAACAGCGATCTAGAGAAGCCCTACGGTAATTAATTTTCCTGAAAGCGCGAATAATTTTTTTTAGTTTTGCTTCGATGAGATTAAATAGCGATCTATAGCGATCTAGTGAAGTAAATAGCGATTTTATTATTATTTTTGCTTCACTCAAATTAAATAAGGACCTGAGCGAAGCCCTTACGATAATTTAATTTCGTGAGCCAGTGAAGAATTTTTTATTTTTGCTTCACTTCAATTAAAGGATTTCTTTCTACTACTACTAAGTCCATCGTTCCAAGTCTTTCGCGACCAAAAAAAAATACTACAACTCTAGAAATGCTAGCATTACTGATACAATCACCATCGTTATAATTTTTAATATTTTTCATATTTTACTTTACTATTTTATAATCTTATATTCTTATCATATATAATCTTATATATAATCTAATATACTTATAAATAATCTATAATACTTATATTATATATAATCTATAATACTTATATTCCTCGCTACATTAAATACTCATGTTCTGCTTATTTACTCATTATCTATTTTTTATTTACATTGATTTTATATTTATAATAAAATTCCTACGAATAATACATACTATGTTCCACATTGCCTCAAGGTTTCGGCCAAGGCATAAAATATATATCAATCAATCAATCAATCAATCGGCGGAAAAGATGCAGCTCGTAATTTTTGACTGAACCAAATAATCCAATAAAATTTTTAATTGTCATATATTTTCCTTCTGGGTGAATTAAGAAAAAGGTGAAAAAATCGTGAAATCATACCTTTTCTCAGGTTTGAAAAAAAAATTTGTTAAAAAACACTTTAACGTGCTATAAAAATAATTTTTCAACGACTTTTTTAATTCACGTAGAAGAGATTTCCATACTGAAAAAAATAAACTTTGGTTTGTTTCGATAGGTCGTTTAATTTTTTTTTGCTATCATGGCCGTCAATTTGGAAAAATCGTGAAAATGAAAACTGGAGAAAACGCGCTTCAAAGTTTTCAATGGAAGGAAATATCAATATCAAATATCAATGGCTTCTCTACTTTTGGCCTTGTATCTTCGAAAATATTTACAATTAGCCGCTGTAACTTTGTGAATATATTCTTGGATAGTTTTTCTATAGATTTAAGGCAGTACGTGCACGAACCTCCTTATTTGACAAAAAAATAGTTTTTTGTATGCTGTAGGAGAGACATAAAAAATGACGTCCGCGAAAACTCTGCAGGCCTTACCGGCTAAATACAATGGTAATTAATTCACGAAATCAATGCATTTAAAGGGTGAGATGCACTCAGAGGCGCGAAAAAACGAGCATTTTCAATCAAAAAAATTTCACATTAATTAAGTTTGTTTTACAAAAGTGGTTACACAGACTTTTTATGTTATATTTCAACTTAACTTGTACAAATTTTCAAAGAAAATTATTGATTATTTATGAAAATTTCGCCATCTTTGTCGGACCCCCTTCGGCATGTATTGCTTTGCGGTGACCATCATAACATTTTACTGAATCATCTGAAATAAAAAAAACGAAAAAAAAAAATCATTCCTTTAATAATAAATCTAGTCCTTAATTTCAAAAATCAACAAAGTGGCGGCTTCCGACAGATAACTTTCGATTTTCGACCAAAAAATTGTTCGTTTATTATTGAAAAAAAAATAGAAATTTTCAACAATAATGAAAATCGTTCGATTGAGGACTAATTTTTAATGCTATCAATAAGCACACCAAATTTCATCAAAATCCGTCGAGTGGTTTTTGAATTATAGTGGTCACCGACTTGAAAAACATAGTTTCGAGAAAAACGCGTTCAAAGTTTTTCGATGTGGATACAGTATTATATGTTCATAAATCTTTTTGCTCGATGGATAAAGCTAAACTTTTTTATGTATTTTGATCCGCTGAATCCGAATATCACAATTGTTTTGCCGAAAAGTGGAGCATTCAATTGTGTATAGCCAATTGTTAAAACAATTTTTCAAAAAATTAAGGTTTTGCGGGATGAATTATTATTTTTTAAATATTTTGGGCAATTTTAAAACGAAAGTATTCTTTATAAAATTTTGCTAAAGTTCATAGTTTTTAGTAATACAGTTTTGAAAATTTCTGAAAATGTTTTCCAATTCTACACTTGATTTATGTGTAGAAATACTAATTAAAAAATTACTTACATGAAATCATCAATTCCTGGTCCATACAATAGGGCTTCTGCCGATGTGGAAGCTTCCAAAATATCAATTTGTTGTTGTCTTCGAATCATTCTGCCTTCCAGGGTATTATCGTTTGCGCGTTTGTCAGCTACATCTATACGTTGAGAATAAACGTGGCCCCTTCACTAATTGTGGGATATCCCCAAAACTATTCATCGGATTGACTTGAAATTTTCAGGGAATATTTTCGAAACATCATACTTTAAGAAAATGTAAAAAAAACGATTTTTTGATAATTCTGACTGCATCTCACCGCTTAACCCGCACCATATACGAAATCCGTGCAGATCGCACTTTGGAACGGATATAATAATAGTTTCCGGTTAGATCAGAGCCATGCGAAAAGCGACGAATAACAAGAAAACTGTCGCGGTCGCGTATGTTCCATAAAAAATATAGGTTCCTGTTGACTAGGCAATCCTCTAGTACTACCTTAAGCAATAAAAAAAAAACGATTTTTCGGACCTTCTAATTCAGGCTCCTACCTTAAGCGCCACTGTAATTTACCAAATAATCGGAAGGGCCCTGATTACGTCCCCACAAAATACGACTCTCCGCGAAAGGAATACCTTAAATAGCGATCTAGCGAATTGAATGGTGATTTATACTGGAATTAATTCTAGTAGAAAATACAAGCCCGAGATTTTTCGTTTTCAGTTTTGGAATTGTTTCCGTGCACCCAGCTATCCTTTTGCCGAGGGGTGTGCAATTTGCATAATCTGCGGAGAGTGGCGAAGAGAATGAGAGCGAGAGCGAGAGCAAAAACGAGAGAGAGAGAGAGAGAGAGAGAGAGAGAGAGAGAGAACGAATAAATGTGCACTACATCGACACGGTATTCTTCCGTATTTATCACACAGAGTAAAATTGACAGCAGTCCATTTCCCGTTCGTTCCGGCGGCCTGCCTGTCTGTCTCAAATATAATATTTCTCTCTCTCTCACTCACCCTTTCCCTCTCTCTATCTCATTCGATCGCTCTCTATATACCACTCGTCCTGACGAAACAACGTGGACGCTGTTTGTTTGGATAACAATGGACCGAAACAATGCCCATCCCTCTTCCCCACAATGGCAGTTCACTACGATATGTATTCGGGTAGCTATATACGTATATGCAGAAACGGCGAGAATGCTGGCTTGTACTCTCAGTGTTGCCTATGCTCGCGGGGAGTCTCTCTTTTCCGAAGAAGCCTCTGCCTCGTCGGAGCGTTTGGCAACCTTACTCTCACTCCTCTCCTATCACCCTTGTTAAAAGCTCTCCGTTACTCTCGGCCTCCAACTCTCCTCTCTCTCGCTCTCTCTCTCTGAGTCTGGGTCTTTACCTTCCACGTCAATCATCCCGAAAACCTTCGTGCTTGTAGAAAAAGGTTTGCCAACCCTCCCCCTTTTCGGCTGTTTCAGTCTCTATTATCCCGAAGCATCAGCGACTTTTATAATCAGCGATCGTGACGCTAGTAGAGCGAGCGCGCGTTTAGTCAGACGCGCGCATCGAACATTTACTTTGCACTATGCACGAGCGCGAACTTTTGCAAAGGTTTTTATGAAAAATCGGAGGGAATTGAGATGATTTTTATTATTTGAAATTTGTCGCAAGTAGAGTAGATCAGTATCCGGTCGGACGTGCGAATCAAACATTGATTTATTCACTTTGCACTGGAGAACACTTTTCCAATCCTCTACGAGTTTTCCTTTGAGTGTGAGGTGAGTATTGATGATTTTGGTCATCTGAATTCGTATCCAGTAGTGCAACTCGGTGTTTGTGCAGACACGATTGAGTCCCTCGGTTCTTTATTGGTGAAACATTTATATTTCATTTCCTCGAAGTTTTATCGCGCATTATCCGAAACAGCAACGAGTAGGGACTTTTGATGATTATTGTCATCTAAAATTCGTCGCCAGTAGAGTAGGCCATTATCCGGTCGGACACGCAAATCAAGCATAAATTTATTAATGGGGTTAGGCCACTCTAGGGGCCGAAAAAATAGACTTTTTGGGGATTTGTTTTAGACAAACTACATAATAAATCGAGATTACAAAAAAGGGTGTTTATCATACATATCAGTGACTGTATACAATAATTTTTTTGAAGCGATAAATTTCAAAATGGCCGCTGTGCAGCGTTTATCTCAAAACTGCATTTTTTAAGTTGGCCGGAAACATAGTTCAGACAATTTTCAACCGATTCACTTGAAATCTTGAATATATCTTGAAAAATACATTGTCTATGGAAGTACGAAGGATTTTTTTGTTATATTGCATAGTTCATTTTGTTATTAACAATTATCTGACGACTATTTAGGCAAATTTTTCACTTTCCCAATAATTGCCTAAAAAATCGTCAGATAATTGTTAATAAAAAATGAACCATGCAATATAAAAAAAAAATCCTACGTACTTTGATAGACAATGTATTTTTCAAGATACATTCAATATTTCAAGTGAATCGGTTGACAATTGTCTGAGTTATGTTTCCGGCCAACTTAAAAAATGCAGTTTTGAGATAAACGCTCCACCGCCGGCATTTTGAAATTAATCGTTTCAAAAAAATTATTGTATACTGCCACTGATATGTATGATAAACATCCTTTTTTGTAATCTCGATTTAATTTGTAGTTTTTCTGAAGAAAAAAAATCCCCAAAAAGCCTATTTTTCCGGCCTCTAGAATGGCCTAAGGCCTTAATTTACACCGAACAAAACCTCCTCAATCTTCTACATATTTTTCCCCGAGTACGAGGATGTGTCGATGATTCTGGTAATCTGAATTCGTGTTCAGTAGCGCAACTCAGGGTTTGTGTAGAGACGTTTAATTTCCACGGTTATAATTGCAACATTTACATTTGATTTCCTCGAAGTTGTAACTTGTATATCCGGAACAGCACGACTAGGGACTTTTGACGATTTTTATCATCTTAAACTCGTCGCCAGTAGAGTAGGTCACTATCCGGTCGGCCACACAAATCAAGCATCAATTTATTCATTTTGCACTGTTGAAAACGTGCCCAATCTTCTACAGATATTCCCCCGAGTATGAGGTAGGGCGTATCGATGATTCTGGTAATCTGCATTTGTGTCCAGTAGAGCAACGCAATGTTCGTGCAGACACAAGAGTTCCGCGTTTCTTGATTGATGAAACCTTCACATTTGATTATTCGGAGCAGCAACGACTGGGGATTTTTGAGGATTTTCATAATCTAAAATTTCTCACCAGTAGAGTAGGTCAACCTCCGATCAGACGCGCGATTAAAACATCAATTATTCATGTTGCACTAGAGAAAACCTCCCCAGTTATCTACAAATTTCCCTCAAGGATGCGATAGGACATTTCGATGATTCTGGCATTCTGAATACGTGTCCAGTAGACCAACTCAGAGTTTGTGCAGGCACTATTGAATTCCGCGTTTCTCTTTAAATGGAACGTCACATTTCATTTCCTCGATGTTTTATCCCGCACTATCCGAAACAGCAATAACTCGAACTAATTCCATTTTGGTCTGCCAGTAGAGCGAGCAAACTTCTAGTCAGGCATGAAAATTGTGCACTGTTGTTTACGAAATTTATCGAAGTGCTCGAATAACCGTTAGTATTTTATACTTGCGTTACGAAATTTCTGTTACCTCACATTCTACAGAGTAAATATTTCGGTCGTATTTAAATATTGATTGCTTGCTGCAGAATTCATATGAACTGAAGTGCAGCAGTAGAAAAAGAAAGTGCGCGGTCAGACCGACCGAATTGTCGAATAATAACAATAATAGGAATATTCTAAGACTGTCAAATTGTCTGAAGGAAGATATACGATAAATGCAGTTATGAGAGATTAGCGACCGCAGTGCTCTTGACAGAAAGGAGTAATCCTTAATGAATCGTCCACGAAGTAGGGAGAGGGTCTGGAGAAGACGATGTCTTTCCTTGCCAACGGTGGTAAATCCGTATACGCCCCTTTTCTTGGCTATGTCTCACGAGTGATTTTACTTTCCTCTCTCTCCTCTCTTACCGACTCTCTTTCTTCCTCGTAGGAGTTTCCCCAGGCCCGCCATTCAATTAATTCAGGAATACAATGGATGAACGTTTATATCTGGTTTCGGCGGAAGGGTGGGATTAACCAAGACGTTCCGTCTCTCAACACCCTATCACGGTGTACAGCCATGAAGATGGAAACATACTCAAACAAAGGGTGTTATTGTGGAAAAAAATTTCGTTTGGAAATATTCGCGCATAATAATAATAGTAATAATACGAAGGTAACGAAATACCTAGATGAAGATTCGATTTTATTCACCAGTTTAAAAATACATACATTTACAATAGTATCTATAACTTTCAAAGTTTTCTACTCACAAATAAGTCAACTGTCAAAAACAAGGTTTAGGGTGAACCGAGCCTATTCGACCTCGAGAAAAAGGGTAGAAAAGATAAATTGCGATTAAGCACGTCCGGCCCCGTGAAAAGATGGACATATATAAAGATATATGATTATTTATACTCATATATAACATTATATACAATTATATATGCCTTAACATGACATCACGAATGATCATATATGTAGATATATTACCCCGTATAGTATTTATTTTTTCTAGGTGTGGACCATATATGATCATGTATGTTCAAAAGTTGGTACTCTGAACTCGTATATGAACATATGATTGTATATATGAACTCATATATGATACACCATGTACTATATATTATCATACATAATTGCATTTGCCCCCCAAAACCCATACATAAGCGTATATAATTGCATATGAGACCATGTATATGAACCTATACAGGGTGTCCCAAAACTCAACGATAATCTGAGACCGGATGAAAGGCCAAGTTATACCAGTTCTGGGAAAAATACAAAAAAAAATCCATATCACTCAGTTCAGCGATAATAGACATTTAAAAAAAAAGTTGAAATTCGACACCCTTGGTCGCATTTTCAAGTCCTGTGATCACCAATGTCACAATTTCGCTGTGATTTTTTTAATTTTGTGATCTTCATTAGCGATGCTATTAAGCGCAACTACAAATTAATGCAAAAAACATTGTTAATTTAGTAAAATAAGTTAAGTTTTAGTGAGTCATGGTTCACACAAATATTGTTACTTAACTTTGACACTTCATTTTGAAAAAAAATGTACTACACTACCCTTGGCAAGTTGTTTCAAAAGATGGCGCATTTAATTAAGATTTCAAAATGGTGCAACACTTGCCACTTTTCTTGCCATTAAAAATTTTATTTCTTATTTTTTTCAAATTGAGCTCATTTTGAACAACTCAACATTAGGAATTTTTGTTACTAAAATTTGTTATTTTTTGTTTCTGGTCTGAAATAAAATTATAATTTTTAGTAAAGAGGTAATTGAGTCAGTTAATAACCAATTTTTATTGTAAAAAACATATGTTTTTTACAATAAAAATTGGTTCTTAACTGACTCAATTACCTCTTTACTAAAAATAATAGTTATTTCAAAAGATGGCGCATTTAATCAAGATTTCAAAATGGTGCAACACTTGCCACTTTTCTTGCCATTAAAAATTTTATGTCTTATTTTTTTCAAATTGAGCTCATTTTGAACAACTCAACATTAGGAATTTTTGTTACTAAAATTTGTTATTTTTTGTTTCTGGTCTGAAATAAAATTATTATTTTTAGTAAAGAGGTAATTGAGTCAGTTAATAACCAATTTTTATTGTAAAAAACATATGTTTTTTACAATAAAAATTGGTTCTTAACTGACTCAATTACCTCTTTACTAAAAATAATAGTTATTTCAAAAGATGGCGCATTTAATCAAGATTTCAAAATGGTGCAACACTTGCCACTTTTCTTGCCATTAAAAATTTTATGTCTTATTTTTTTCAAATTGAGCTCATTTTGAACAACTCAACATTAGGAATTTTTGTTACTAAAATTTGTTATTTTTTGTTTCTGGTCTGAAATAAAATTATTATTTTTAGTAAAGAGGTAATTGAGTCAGTTAATAACCAATTTTTATTGTAAAAAACATATGTTTTTTAATAAAATATGTTTTTTACAATAAAAATTGGTTATTAACTGACTCAATTACCTCTTTACTAAAAATAATAATTTTATTTCAGACCAGAAACAAAAAATAACAAATTTTAGTAACAAAAATTCCTAATGTTGAGTTGTTCAAAATGAGTTCAATTTGAAAAAAATAAGAAATAAAATTTTTAATGGCAAGAAAAGTGGCAAGTGTTGCACCATTTTGAAATCTTGATTAAATGCGCCATCTTTTGAAATAACTATTATTTTTAGTAAAGAGATAATTGAGTCAGTTAATAACCAATTTTTATTGTAAAAAACATATGTTTTTTACAATAAAAATTGGTTATTAACTGACTCAATTACCTCTTTACTAAAAATAATAATTTTATTTCAGACCAGAAACAAAAAATAACAATTTTTAGTAACAAAAATTCCTAATGTTGAGTTGTTCAAAATGAGCTCAATTTGAAAAAAATAAGAAATAAAATTTTTAATGGCAAGAAAAGTGGCAAGTGTTGCACCATTTTGAAATCTTGATTAAATGCGCCATCTTTTGAAACAACTTGCCAAGGGTAGTGTAGTACATTTTTTTTCCAAATGAAGTGTCAAAGTTAAGTAACAATATTTTTGTGAACCATGACTCACTAAAACTTAACTTATTTTATTAAATTAACAATGTTTTTTGCATTAATTTGTAGTCGCGATTAATAGCATCGTTAATGAAGATCACGAAATTAAAAAAATCACAGCGAAATTGTGACATTGGTGATCACAGGACTTGAAAATGCGACCAAGGGTGTCGAATTTCAACTTTTTTTTTTAAATGTCTATTATCGCTGAACTGAGTGATATGGATTTTTTTTGTATTTTTCCCAGAACTGGTATAACTTGGCCTTTCATCCGGTCTCAGATTATCGTTGAGTTTTGGGACACCCTGTATATGATGTACAAATTATTTTGGTGTCATATGTAATCATATATTTAATCGTAATTATCCGCAATAATCATATTTAAACGTATATGATAACAAAAACATATATGATCATGGAAAATAAGAGAGATAATAATCCATATATAATAGAGTGAATTCCACCCATTCAATCAGTATTTTTCTATCTATATATCAGTTAATACAGCTAAAGTTTAGTACAGTTAGTACAGCCAAAAGTTACTATAAGAAAAAATATATATATACCACTGCTACATATGAAAGTAAAAATGTTATACTTTTCTTAAATAAGTAGTTGATATTTATAAATATTTATGTCAAGACTGATATGTTACTTTGGTTGCTGAGTTGAATAATAATGTATAAGCCTTATGAACGGTGCATTATTTTATGAAATGTTATATAACCTTTTACATTTTCAGACTGAACATCATTACTATTATTAATGAAAGATTATACGAAGAATCTTTTGCTTAATATATAATATATAGATATTGAATTTGCGATACACATGACCATATAATTTTTATAAAAATACAAAAGCTGTTTTCTTGTAATTTCTTATTTATGCGTATGCATGCAAATCAATGTATGAGTGAACATGGTTATATATCGTTATATGCAATAGTTTATGGATATATATAATCATATATGATGGCTAGACTGTTTCAAAATAAATCGATAGTTCTTTTTTAGCTTGACACAATCTTGAACTGTATTTAAACATGAAAGAATAATCCTCGCGAAAGGGGGGGCCGGTCCTTCAAGATTTAGAGGTGCCTCATCAGACTTTTGCCTTTTTTTATTTCGTTAATACGACAATGACGAATATGCATGAATGAAACATACATTTTTCTTGTTCTAAAATGATGAATATATTCTAAACTTATGTATAAATACTGAATATACTATAAAAAAACAGTCTTGGTTGTTGCAACAACAATTATCCGTCGATATATACGTCGATAAATGCAACAAAAACAAGAATCCCCGTAAAGATGAATTTTTTAAATGATTTTCATTTAAAGCATAATTCTATTATTACCATCCGATGTTTAGAAACAAATATTTATTCGTGAAAACGCATTTTTCGAAGCCGATACATTAAGGATTTTTTTACCGGCCATTTATTGCTTAAAAATATTTATTTTCAGAGATCAATTTTTTTTAAGTCGAAGACGTCTCGCGATGTTGAAAGTTTGCGTCACATATGCATTTTCATAGTTAATTCCTACGTGAAAATATGGTTTTCTGCCGCTGATGGGATTAAAGCTCTTAACCACGATTTGCAATTGATGCAAAATTTAATCAAGTTCCAAACGATTAATTCTGATGTGTGGGCAGCAGCTCTCAAAAAATCAAGGGGCATCTATGGTATCTTAATGAAGAGCTGGCAGCATTGGCTTTTTTCGATTCAATGGTTCCTATAGATGTGAAACGAAAGATGTTAATAGCCTCAAGGATACGTGAGAGTACATCGAAAAATCAAAAGCGCATTTCCCTGAGTGATAGCGAGTGTCAAACACTGCCTGAAATTGACATCAGTCAAAAGTCGAGACGCTTATTTCAATAATGTGAATTGCCCCATGATTTCCTGGATGAGCCTCTCGAACAATGAGAATCTATTGAAAGCTTTCAAACGTCCTTAGGGGCTTTCTTACAAATGAAAGTAATAAATGATTCAGCTGCACGTGGAGAAGCTCTTATCGAGGAATATAATAATTTGTCAACTAAAAATAAGGAACAAAAGCAATATTTTTTCCAAATAGTTCAAGACCATACAAAAAAAACCCCAATTGCAATAGGTCAAGTTTTTTGTAGCCAAAAATAATGATCGTAACAGCGTATCAACGAATGTATTCATTGAAGATTATTGACGATAATAAAAAAATTCATTTTCACGGGGATTCTTGTATTTTTTATTTTTGTTTGCATTTATCGACGTATATATGGACCAATAATTGTTGCTGCGAAAACCAAGACCGTTTTTTTTTTATAGTATATTCACTTTTTATACATAAGTGTAGAATATATTCATCATTTTAGAACAAGAAAAATGTATGTTTCATCCATGCATATTCGTTATTTACGTATTAATGAAATAAAAAAGACAAAAGTCCGATGAGGCATCTCTAAATCTTGAAGGACCGTCCCCCCCTTTCGCGAGGATTATTTTTTATGTCCAAGTCTAGTTTAAAATTGTGTCGACGTAAAAAAAAAATTATCGATTTATTTGGAAACAGTCTAATGATTAGATGTGATCATATATGGCTAGGTATTACTATACAGGGTGATTTTTTTATCTTGAGACTGCTAAATATCTAGAAAAATAAGCCTTATACGACAAAAATGTCCTAAATAAACCTTCAATAGTTTCCAAGGGGCAATTCAATCCAGAAGAAATTAACCGCCTGCCGCCCGTCCTGGGGTTGGGCCGGGGGGGGGGGGGGGGGAACTTCGAAATCTTAAATGGGAACCCCTACTTTTCATTACAGATTCAGATTATACATAAAAAAAAACACGTAACTTTTGTCTGAACTTTTTTTTTTAATTCGGGATAGATGGCGCTGGATTGGTAGAGGCGGAACGATACATTGGCCTGCCAGATCGCCAGACCTTACGTCGCCAGATTTTTTTTTGTTGGGTCTCTTAAAATCTGTAGTTTATCAACAAGTGCCAACAACTCGTGAAAACATGATTGGACGAATCAGAAATGCTTGCGCAAACATTAAAGCGAACAAACTTTTGAGTTGTGTACAATCGTACGAAGTACGGATCAATAAATGCATCGAAGTTGAAGGTCATCAGTTTGAACACTTATTGAATCAAATGGTGAGAGGCAAGGGGACTCACAATAATGTAGCACCCCAAGGGGATTAAATTTCCCTCAGGTCCACGTCCTCAATCCTGGGTAAAGCTAAGAACGGATACAAAATTATAGCAGATATTTACGATAATTAAAAAAAAACATGTTTCCGACAAAAGTTACTTTTCTTCGACGTAGTTCCATTATGCAATAAAACATAGGGGATTTCCCTTGAAGAAAAGGAAGGTTGCCCAATGTTCACCGAGTGCAGCGCCATCTATCCCGAATTAAAAAAAAAGTTCAGACAAAAGTTACGTATTTTTTTATGTATAATTCGAATCTGTATTGAAAAGTAGGGGTTCCCATTTAAGATTTCAAAGTCCCCCCCCGCCCCGCCCCAGGGGGGCCGGCAAGCGGTTAGTTTCTGTAGGATTAAATGCCCCTTGAAAACTATTGAAGGTTTATTTGGAACAATTTTATCGTATAAAGCTTATTTTTCGAGATATTTAGCAGTCTCAAGATAAACAAATCACCCTGCATATGATTATATAGAGACAAATTTCGTTCATGATCATTTATGACAAGATCATACATCATTATTTATGTTTATATATGTCAATTTTTTCCCGGGGCGATAGGATCCGAAAATCAGGCTGGTGACCGGCTATTGGAGTGTAGAAAGCGGCATAGAAGGGAATCTCGTAGACAAGATGACAACGACAACGGGTGATCCGTCGAGTTTGAAGACGCCGGCGTCGCTGTCCGGCGGTGATCTGGTGTCGCGTCTGTTGGCCGCAACGCCCCCTTATCTGTACAACGTGCCGCTGACGCCGCACAGTTTTTTCTTCAGCGAGATGTTGCGATCGTTCGTGCAGAGTAAAGCCGATGCGAGTACTTCCGGCACGAGTAATGCGACGGGTAGCGTAGTCCGTCGTCGAAAGAGATCTTGGCGGGACGCTCGCGAGAGGCCTCTGGAATTGACGACGAAGGAGAAGCCTCAGAGTAACAGCAACGCCAACAACGGCGTTCATCATCTTCCGCATCATTCCCATCACCATCATCATCATCATAATCATCAGCATCAACAGGGACAGCAGCAGCAGAAGGACAAGTATTACGCTATGCAGCAGGCCCAGACCCAACAGGCGCAGCAACGAGCCTCGCCACCGGAAGTCGTTCATCCGGAGAACAGATTCAAGAGTCACCACAATGGCGTGCCCGAGGAGACGTCACATTACGGAAACGATAGCACGGGCATCAAGAGGACACCGAGTTACGAGCGGCGGACGAGCCCCTACACCATCAACGAACCCCTTAAGCCTATGGATGAGAATCATCGTCCGGACTTCTGCAAGCAAGCTCGAGACTTTTACGACGATTCGTCCAGGCGCTTCAGTACCGAGCAATCGGCGCATCGCGATGCTCTCTTCGCTGCAGCTACCCTCAAGGTCAAGCCTGAAGAGTCTTCAGCCCAGCAGCAACAGATGATCCCAGGGGAGGCGAGAAATCGCGCGGAGAGCCCCGACGGAACTGCCCTCGCTGAGGAAAGAGCCAAAATGGCCGCTCAAGACTCGTCCTTTCTGGCCGAACAGAAGAACAAACTGCAGGAATTCGCCGGACGCAATTTCTTGCCCGGACTACCGGGACTCGACGAGCAATCCAAGACTTTCGGCCTCTCCGGGGTCAACGTGCCCAACTCCACGGACTTTTTACCCTCCGGACCACTCTGGTATCCTCCATATCCCGCTATGCCGCAATCCTATCCCGGTATCGACCCTCTCCACTTCTTCATTGATCTCCGAGTCTCCGGCCACATATGGGACAGGAAAATCAACGAGAGACAGCTGCCCTTCAAGAGCAAACACTGCTCGGCTTTCAGCGTACCACAGGCCAAAGAGTACAATCGACCCTTGGATCTCACCAGGGACGAGGCAACCACCTCGTCGAATTCTCACGGAAATAGCGGCCCGGGCAATCAACGCGGCACTCACTTCATACTCAGGCACCTCTGCGACACGTACAAGGATATCAGGGACATGGAGAATATGGCAAACACCGCTGAAACGATATCGTCCTCCAATGCCTCCAGCCCCGATGAGAATACCAAAGATTGCCAGGGTACGACACTTCTTCAACCTTATTTTCTGCTTGGTCAATTCTTTCGTTCTTTTATCATCAAGCGAAAAATGTTGGTGTACGGAAACGACGGCAGGGATCGTCGGGTTGCGCGTTCTACGGTCGGCAAGAAATCCTTTCCTTGCCCTCATATGAGGTCCATTATGATTCATGAGAAATAAAAGGAATTCCTTAATAACCCAAAGTTCCTCTATGGAAAATGCTTGTGGCTTGCGGTTTTCGTTATAGTTTTTTCTACTTTTTGCACCTTTGGATGACGAGTAGATAATTCCCTTTCTAGATGATAGAGATGATTACTCGATCTGGTGCCAAATGAGGTTCATTTTAACGAAAAACTATGTCAGCTCGATAAAGGCTTACGCCACTGAGGAAGTTAATTTTTTTTAATTGGCTTAAGGCGGGATATACATTTACAACGATCAAAAAAACGATTTCTTTTCTTTTTATATAGACTGGGCACAGCAATTAGAGGATCAGAAAAAAATCTCGATGTTTTTAGGTGATCTCCAGAAGGCAAAAACTCGGCAAAAAATGGTAGTAGAGCAATAAAAAAAAAGAAAATTTAAGCTGGAACTCTCTAGTTTCGAGATCTGTATGTCAAATATTTTTATCCATGAACGTTTCGGAGTTAACTCAAAGGGATTCCAAAAGAAAAAATTTTGCCCATTCTTGAAGAGGCGCACGGGCTTGGGTAAATATTTTTTTCAGCAATGTAACTATCATGCTCGTTTAGTTGAATTCTTCCGCTTTGATTTGAGAGGTTTCTGAGCTTTGTACGATGATTTTTCGCTGAGTTATCGTCGTTCGAAGCGAAAAAGAACTTTTTGGCTTTGATCATTCATTACTCGGGAACTAATGATCGTACAAAAAATGTACGGAGGGTTTTGAATACTTCAAAGTATCCTCTGAAAGATGTGATTAGTGTTTTTTAATAAACAATTTTTTTTCAATATGAAAACCTTGAATTGAAAACAGGTAAAACATCGCGTTTCCACGGAGTTTCACTCAACTTGAGATAACTCAAGAAATAACAAATAGACTGAGGATAGATTTCTTTTTTTTCTAACCTGAAAGTATCCCAAAGAAGCCCTCAAGTATTCAAACCACTGCGATTTTTCTTTCACTGTGATCCAAACGATTGAAATTGTCACTTTTGCGAAAAACGAATTAACGGATGCATTTTTCACCTTCTACTGATTTCTTTAAATTGACGATTTTTTTCGCAAGAATCGATATTCTTTTCATCAAAAAATGTGTGACATGGAAAAAAATCGAGGAATAATATTTTTTAAATGTTCTTCGATAACCAAATTATTCAATTTCATCTGTACAACATTGACAAAGTACACAGTCCTTAAAAAATCGTTCGTTTTTTTAAGATGCTGTAATTTTTTTTACCACCGACATTAGCATTATCCAAAGCGTACCACATGGAGGTTGTGCGGATGGATTTACGCTTCTTTGTGCGTGTGTGTGTGTCCCATTATTTTAAGAGAACACACGCGCGTGTGTAACCTTCTACTTGGCGAGAATTGTTTTTGAAAAATTGAAGAAAAAAAACTACTTTTTTAATCCACCTTTTGCCGAAATGGTGCGTGAAATGTTTATTTTTTGTTGCAAATGCGTGCCATTTTCTTAAATTTGCATTTTTTTCATTTTAATTACCGTCACATAGAATATATACATGTTCCAACTGAAAAAATGTTTGAAATTTTTCGCAAATCAAATTCTACGGGAAGGTAGACTGCACGCCAATTTGCAACTCCCGCGGCGACCTTGCTGTAACACTCTGCCACAGCTCCGTCATTTTGAAGATGAATTAATTATAAAAAAATTCAAATTAACGATAAATACGAGTCGTTGACAATCGTCGATTTTTAAAATCATTTTATTTAACAATGAGACGACGAACTGAAACTCGGGCATACAAAATCTATGACAAAAGTCAACATTTTTACGTAATTATTGAAAAATGAAGATCGATTTTTACAAAAGTGAGATCGTCAACGATCTGTAAATCCTTCTTAGCGTGTTGCCAGTAAATTTGAAAAAATTCCTTCAAGTGGTTCTCGCGATATCATGTGCACCGATTTTGAAAATAGTGTTTCGAGAAAAATGCTTTTGAAGTTTGAAGTATGTTGCTGCTACTTCAGTTACATTCAATTTTAAAAATATTTCAATGACATTTTCGAGAAATATAGCGAAAAGGTGAAACTATCGAATAAAAGTATTTTTGGAAAATGCCATTTTTTTACCCACCTAGGTAGATGTCACCGGTTAATATTTTTGCATAATTAAATTGAGAAACTACTAAATTAAATCGTAGAGAATGATTTTTGAAAATGTTCCATTTTTGAAAAGTGATAATTTTACTAAAAATTCATCCGGGTCATAATGACCCAGTGTGTCAACGTAGGGTTAATTTCGTACTCTACAATTTTTTCAATTAAGTTTTTGTATCCTAACTTATCGTTTTATTTTTCATGTATCGTCTATTTTTTCTGCCTTTTTGGTTCTTCTTATATTTCTCTCGAGCACTTGATTCGACTTATGGAAAAGTTTGCCATGAACTACGGTGCTCTTTTGATCTATCGAATACACTTGGAGTTCGCTCCTAAGGGATCGGAGAACGCTGTGACGGAAGAGACGAAACTTTCTACACTTTAAACGTGTAATATACGCATATATATATATATATACACGCACACATATACATGTATTTACAGGAAAAAGTTTACCAAAGAGCGACATCTCGGCATGTTCCTCGTCCTCGAGAGAGAGTCGACATCAAAAGGACGAGGAGAACGAAGGCAAGGATCTTCGTGCCCTCATAGGGCTCGAACTCGTCGTGGATTATGTCAAGGAACCCAAGGAAAATGTGACCGTCGATGAGGAACAATCTCCCGACGTCGGGGAGTAAATTCCTCTCACTCCATTATTACAATACTGTTTTAACTTTTTTTGAAACTCCAACGCTACTTGATTTTAACGTTACCTCGAAGATTCTTCCCTTCTAGATCACCTCAATCAATATTAATCCCGTTCTTTTTTTCGGATGCTCACATTTTTCGATTGTGTTATTCTTTTCGTTAAACGATAAGATTTAAAAAAAATGTATTGCTGTCGAGAAACATTTTACAACTTATTTTAAATCAGTTACATCGCACAACGAAACATTAAATTTCGATACTGATTAGAAAATCTCAATTGCACTCCCCAATCACTGTCCAACCATTTTTAAATCAATTTCCCAAGCAAAAATAATTTTTGACAGCTGAGAAACAGAAAGCTTTTTCTCACTTTTGACAGCTGAGAAAAAGAAAGCGTTTTCCCATTTTTGACAGCTGAGAAAAAGAAAGCGTTTTCTCATTTTTGACAGCTAATAAACAGAAAGCTTTTTCTCACTTTTGACAGCTAATAAACAGAAAGCTTTTTCTCATTTTTGACAGCTAAGAACGGCAGCTGAGAAAAATAAATATAAAAGTAATGCAAAAATAATTTCAGCTATAATTTGAAGTGCCTATCTTTGGGATTCACTCAGATCAACCCACAAAGTAGACGAAATTGAAACAAAGTTTTCCTGAGCGATCCTCGACTTGTTCTCGTCGTAAGAATTTCTCGAGCGTCGTTTTCCAGCATTGAATAATTATTGTGAATCGAGTTCAGCGGATATCGAACATCGCGTATACTTATTGATTGTTAATTCGCTCGAGGCAATCTGCGAGGCGAGACTTCGCGAATCAGCGATTTGTGCTCGTGAGCACGTGGAATTATATTGTCTCGAATTTCCGTACAATATTCACGGAAAGTCTCGATGGGCATAATAAAGCTGAAAGCTTCCGGTAATATTGCCGGAGTAAAGTAAGATTTCCATTCACGAGTCTCTTAGCGAAATATGAGGCCTCTTTGCGTTAATTGGAACGACTGATTTAGAGTGGAATTTCCCATATATATAAATAGAAAAACATGAGTAATTTCTGAACATTTGTCAAGGATAATGGAATCCCATTAGATCGAATCCTCTGCACCGAATTTTACTGGTTGTGATATTTTCTGTAAATAATCATTATGATGATAATAATAATAATGGTAACAATAATACTAACGATAATAAATGGATAATATTGATATATAACTCTCTATGGTATATATTAATAAATTCCGTCACCGGAAACTGTAGCTCCCGTCTCTTCGGTTAGCGAGTGTTATTAATTATCGTGAATGATCGGGGGGGGGGTGAGTTACGAAATGAAACGAAAAATATTGCGCGATTGCTGCATTTTCCCTTTGGCAAACATCGCGAGAACGACAAATAATGGCTAATCCAATTAACAAAGCGTGATCCGCGAATTAAATGTATCTGTTTGCCGCAAAATCGTCACTCCGCGACGTGGCACATGTATAAATCATTGTACCGTACAATAAAAAATATTCGTTTAGTTAAAGTGAGAAGGACTTTTTTCTATTTAAATATAATTTTTTTGGTGTATCGAAAGAAAAAAAAATTATTTTTAGGTGCATCCCGTTACACATTTCAGCTGGCAGAAAAAAAGTGGTATGGAAAATCGAAATACTCTCGAAAATGTTATGTTATTGAAACTGTCGTCTACTGGAGAGTATTTTTTTTAGTAGGGACAGTATTATGAGGAAAATGGCATTTATTGCATAATATTCATGCATGGATTGGAATGGATTATTTTAGACAATAATTGAAAGTATTGGGTTGGTAAGAAAGTCTTGCGACACTTTCCTTTCGATTAAAATATGTTTTCTTCTAACGAAGTTCTACAACATTCGAGAGTAGTATATTCAAGACTAGTCTAGAACCTTCCATGCCGTAGGGTATATAAGCGAGTCAGTTGTTCCGCGCAGACAGTACGAGCGAAGATAGATCATAGTGCACTTCGGTCGATTGCATATTACGAATTTTTACAAGGGCGTTCTGCAAGAACCGCAGCCGCTAATATGTGTAGTGTGTTCAAGGCCAACGTAGTTCATCATTCAACGATATCCCGTTGGTACCAGCGTTTCCGTTCTGGCGATACATCTTTTGAAGACAAACCTAGGTCCGGCAGGAAATCAACTGTTGACGATGAAGAACTACGAGCACTTACAAAGGCAAAGCCTAATACGTCGTCACGGGAATTAGCTTACAAACTCGGCTGTAGCCATCCCACGATTCTCCAACATTTACAAAATCTCGGATACAGAAAAGTTGTTTCTTCTTGGATACCACACGATCTCAGCGAATCAAACAAAGCGACACGCATATTCATCTGTCTTTCACTCCTGCAACGTCCACACAGAAAGGATTTTCTTCAAGAAATAGTCACTGGAGATGAAAGCTGGGTGCTTTATGTTAACTACACACGTAAGCGACAATGGCTACCGAAAGGAGAAAAACCAGATCCGACCCCTAAGCTGCCCCGTGAAGTGAAGAGAGTTTTACTCTGTTGTTGTTGGGATTCTGAGGGTATGCTATATTACGAACTGCTCCCATCCAACACCACGATAAATGCAAATAATTACTCTGCACAACTGCAAAAGCTGGCTGAAATTATCAAACAAAAAAGGCGTAAACGTCTCCAAGTTCGGCTTCTCCACGACAATGCTCGACCCCACGTAGCTAAGATGGCACAACAATCTATTTCGCAGCTGGAATGGGAAGTTCTACCGCATCCACCGTATTCACCAGACCTAGCACCTACCGACTACCATCTGTTTCGAGCTTTAAACAATTATTTACAGGATAAAAAATTTGATGATGTCGCGGATCTCAAAAATACACTGGTCGACTTTTTCAATTCACGACCCAAAGAATTCTGGAGTGCAGGCGTGCAAAGTCTACCAGAGCGTTGGGCACGAGTTGTAGATACAGAGGGAGCATACATTACTGAATAATTGTTTACTGTTAAAATAAAATGTTTTTATATTTTACTCATGTTGTGTGTCGCAAGACTTTCTTACCAACCCAATATTTCGAGCTTTTTTTTATTGATATGCTGTGATCTTGTATCAATATGACTGTAATACGAATTTGTTCTACAAAATCCACGGTATTGAGGAAATATTTTTCGTACCTTTCATTGCAAGGCTGTACTTTTAAAAATAAACGCTCGTCAGAAAATAATTAGCTGAAAAAAAACTTAAAATTTAAAGAAAAAAACAATGCATTGAATTTAATTACTTAAATATCAACGGGTTACACCTCGCTCGTGGTCGGAAAAACGAGGGATTTTCGGGATTTTTTTCTGCGAAACGTATAGTTTATCAAATTCTCTCTTTTTTTTTTACATCGAAGTGTATACTTTTAAGTATCTCTTGCACCTTTTGTATTGAAAAATATTTGTATTTAAAAATGTGGTAGATGCAAAGGTTTGTACAGACCGCTGTTTGAAAAACGTTCTCCACGGTGACCACTGCTGCTCGGAAACGATTCATCCGGAAAAGAAAAATCAAACACTTTTTTGTATGTAGTTTTTGCATGAAATTATCTAGTCCTTGGACAAAGGATTTAATAAAATATTGATTTTTGCAAAAATGGTGACAGTCCAAAATAAAAGTATTGGTTTTCGGTTAAAAAACCGGCCTCTTCATTAATGAAAAAAATATGCATCGAAAAAAAATGCCTAAGTACAAGCACCGATTTTTGATACGAAAAAAGCTTGTAAAGTTTTGATCGATCGGTGGAGTGATTTTTTAGTTATCGTAATCACTGATGTTTAAAAGGTGGTTTAAAAAAACGCGTTTAAAGTTCACCTATCTATAAACGCCCGTAACTTCCTCAATTTTGAACCGATCGACTTGAAATTTTCAGAGAACATTTTTAAAGTACTCTATTTTGAGAATCCGTCAAATACTAAAAATCGATATTTTCAAAAATTTCAACAAAGTGTAGCCCCTAAAGGAACTTCAACCAAATTGAAAAAATCCTTCGTCCGTAATTTTTAAGTTTTTATTTTATCACTGAAGTAAATATTCATATGCATTCGTAAGGGCTCCTAAGAAAAGTGTCATATTAAAAAAAATGATTTCTTCCATTCGCAATCGCGCCCGGTGCAATTTTTGAAGCGAGATACACATTTAGACCTCAAAAAAATAAGCAATATTGTGCGATTTTTCAAACTAAGAAATAATTATTCTACAATTATCAAACTTTAAGTATACTTTAATAGTATATTTAAGTAGACCGGTGCGATGGTCTAGTGGTTAGCGTGCTCGCCACTAAACCTGCGGACCGGGAGGTCCCGAGTTCGAAACCCAGCCGCGTACATTTCGTCGTGAAATGTTTTTATTCGGCATTTCACGGCGAAATAAGACTAGTTCCACGACTGGGGAGCGAACTTGATGACCGGCTGTATTGGTATAGGTTTTCCGCAGTTTCCCTATACCCATGACAGATATGTCATGGTGAATACGAAACAGAGGGGGAAGTCGGCTGCGGCCGCAGGTGGGGGGGGGGTGTGGAATTGGCGGTAGAGGCGGATTGGGGGCTCGTTAAAAGGGAAGGACCCTGTACGACTGGAACAAACCCAATAAAAAAAAAAAAAAAAAAAAAAAAAATAGTATATTTAAGTATACGAAACAATTGTTGTTAATTAATTCATCATCGACATGGCAGAGCTGTTGCAGCAACAATTATCTGACGATTTTTTAGGCAAATTTTTCGCTTTCCAAAAATTTGCCTAAAAAATCGTCAGATAATTGTGAATAACAAATGAACTATGCAATATAAAAAAAAATACTACGTACTTCCACTGACAATATATTTTTCAATATATATTCAACATTTCCCGTGAATCGATTGAAAATTGTCTGAGTTATGTTTCCAGGCAGCTTAAAAAATGCAGTTTTGAGATAAACGCTGCACAGCCGCCATTTTGAAATTAATCGCTTCAAAAAAATTATTGTATACAGTCACTGATATGTATAATAAACACCCTTTCTGTAATCTCGATTTATTTTGTACTTTTTGTGAAAACAAAATTCCCAAAAAGCTTATCTTTTCGGCCTGTAGTGGCCTAAGGCCTTAATAGTTTTTGAATAATCCTGCACGGCAATTTCGATAATGCAGTTTTGCGAAAAACACGTTTTTCGAATTTCGCTTTGAAACTTTGGGAAAGCATTCTACATAGATAGTTCTAACGATTGAAGAAAAAAAAGAACTCGATTTTTTTATCGTCGTAAATGTATATCCCGCCTTAAGGAGGTTGGAGCGATTCAGTTGAGTTGAATGACGGTTTATTCATTTTTTTCTTCAATGAACCTCAAAAAAATGCATACGAGGTAAAAATTTATTCTATATATGCTAATTTTTTAAATATGTAATTAAAGGGCAAAATTATACATTTTAACATTTTTATTACGTAAAGTAGAAAAACTTTTGGGTTACTACCAACTTGAAAAAGCATAACATTATCGATGATTATTATGAAAAAAAACTACGACAACGAATGTTTTATAAAATTCACAATGAAATTTTGAGTAATTCATATTTACCTATTCATATTTACGTCACGAGATTATTGGCCCATGGTTTACGATAGGCAAGTTGAGGATTTTTTTGTTTGTGTTGAGGATTTTGAGTAATTCATATTTACCTATTCATATTTACGTCACGAGATTATTGGCCCATGGTTTACGATAGGCAAGTTGAGGATTTTTTTGTTCTAAATGTTCACAAAGGTTCAGTTTGTGTTAATCCGTTGTTAGAAATGGTTTATCTTGGTGCTAAACAACAATAAAAATAACATAACCTTTAGTGTGAAAGTCTTGCCCATCTAACTGCACGTTGAATTACATACATTGAACTATTTTTTATCTCTGGTGTTCGGTGGTGAAAAAAGTTCAAAAAATTCGTAAAGATTCATTATAGTGTAAACAATAACGTGTATTTTTTTTAATTAAATTTAACCTTGGATTGTGGCTAACGCTCCAACCTCCTTAAGAGACCTAATTGTCCGTCACTATTCTTCATTAACGGCGGGGTAAAGTTAATTCGGCGAAAAAAAGGCATGTTTTTAAGATTTTTTTTTGGCGTAACGAATACTGTTCGTTTATTGAAAAATTTACATATAATCAAGTAACATTTGAACAACATTCTCCTAAATTTGCATTGCAAAATATTCAAAAGTGAGCGAGTGAAAATTAAACCCCGGAGGCGCCTCGAAAAAAAGTTGGTTTGCGGTGTGCACCATAACTCGCAACAGAATCATTTGAAACAAAAAAATCAAAATGCATTTGTTAAAGGAGATGTTTCTCGAGGTAATGATGGGAGGATTTTTTTTTTCGATTTTTCGTAGCACTTGGGAGACTAAAACCCGATTTTCGCTAAAAAAATCGGCTAATTTGTTGTTGAAAAATTAGTAATTATTAAAAAAAAAAAAGCTCTCGACAATACCTGGTGAATGATGTGAAGAAGTACTGTGCAAAATTTCAAAGCGATTGGTCCAGTAGATTTTGAGTTATCGTGCACACGGACTTCAAATATGACAAGTCGTCAGAAAAACGGTTTGAAAAACGCAGAAGAGAAGAGAACGGCATGGAGCAATAGACGCTCAAATACTCATAACTTCGTCAATTTTACTCCGATCGACTTGAAATTTTAACACAATATTCTTGATATATTATGCATTCATTTAAAAAAATCTTTTAAAAATGAAGAAAAAAATTTTAATACTTTACCCCGCCCTTAAAAAGTTGCAAAAATCCCTCGCATGTAATTTTCTATGCGATTTATTTCAACCCACTGTTCGAGGCATGTAGCTATATCTAGTGATTAGACATAACAATAATCAGCACAATAATAATAATAATATTAGTGATTATAAATTAATAGAAATACATGTGTAGTATAAATCGGCCAATGACTTCATCACTCCGTCATGCCACCTGCAGTTTATTCTCTCCAATTACATTGATCCGTCTTTAATCGCTTTAATCTTCCTCACACACAAACAAATATTGCTCATCAGATAATCCGAAAGGTTTTTTGAAAATTGAATACTATACATTATTAAAACATTTTTATTGAGTATACTCATTTTGTTTTATTTTTATTTTTTCATTCCATATTTGACACCGATATTATTGCAATTGTTTAAACAATAAGAGACGTTAGTTGACAAAAATTGGACTATTATTCCAAATAGCGATTATCGTCGTTGTTGCTGTTCGCCGTGACGCGTAATTCCAGAACGATTTCACCCTTGCGGGGTCCGCCGTTGATCTTGATGATTTTACGGTGGGACGTTGGATGTTGATCATCATAGACGATCCGGCGAGTCGGAGGATCCACGAGTTTGTAATACGTCATTGGGCGTTCATAATCACGATTTATCTCAACGATTGGTCTGTCCGCGTTCGCGTAGGCGTACGTCTTTTGAAAGATATTCGAAAAGATATTGATAGTTAGTGTCCGTCGATGCTGACGAGTGATGAGCGATCATTAGAAGAAGCAGGCTCGTATTGTTCACGGGATTGAGTTAATCCTCGTGTCATCATCAAATTGCAAATAGAGCGTTTTTAAAATCTCGTACAATGAAGCTCAATTTCATTATTCACTTGTTCCTTCTTTTTTTGTTTTCCCAGGATTTATAGGGATTATTCCTGGGAGCTTTATTACTTTTTTTGAACCGTCTATTAGAAGGATTTTTTCACTGCATTGAAATGGAGCTTACGTTTTTTCACAGAACGTCACGTTTTTTTTTTCCTTTTTACTCAAGCTTCGGATAAAAGTTTTTTTCACTGCAAAAAGTGGAATTCACATTTTTAACAGAATATTCATTTTTTTCTCTCTTTCGTTCTCAAGCTTTGCGCGACGCATTTTTCCCCATGGTGAAATGGAGCTTGCATTTTTCGGAGATCGGGATTTTCCTCAAGTTTTATTTGGAGGATATTTCCACTTTAGTGAAACGGAGCCCACCTTTTCTTACAGGGCATGATTTTTTAATTCTTCTACGTTGTCGACGTGCAACGGAGCTTGCGCTATTGAGGAGAAAGGATTTTTTTACTGGAGAGAAATGAAGGGAGGACACCACTGTAACTGCCCATTTTCGACCGTTTTCTTTGGAACTTTTTTTTAACGAAAGGAATGAAATACATGGTCGAAAGAACTTTTAGGCTTTGTTACATATATATTGAAGTATGTAAAAAAAAAAATTAGTTGCCATAAGAATACAAACGAGTTGCAATAGCACTACTGGTTTTCAACCAAACCTTTCCGCGGCACGCAGTAGAACTGTCGTAAATTTAATCCTGGAACTAAGAGTGATTTTTTTTTCGGTAATTATACTAGTATTAGCAGTCAAGTACGGGGGGTAATTAAAAAATAATGAACAAAAAAAATTTAGACGAGTTTGAAAAAAAAAAAAAAATTTTCGACCATAATTTTTATATAAAAAGTGATATATTTTTAACAATTTTCAATTAATCGAAAAAAACGCTCGTACTCGACTGTTAACGCAATCTAAGAAGCTATAGTTCAAATTTCAAGTCGGTTGGACGAAAATTGTCGTAAACTGTCGTAAATTTAATCCTCGAACTAAGAGTGTATTTTTTTTCGTTAATTATACTAGTTTTAGCAGTCAAGTACGGGCGGGTAATTAAAAAATAATGAAAAAAAATAGAGACGAGTTTGAAAGAAAGTTATTTTTTCCGACCATAATTTTCATATAAAAAGTGATATATTTTTTACAATTGTCAATTAATCGAAAAAAGCGCTCGTACTCGACTGTTAACGCAATCTAAGAAGCTACAGTTAAAATTTCAAGTCGATTGGACGAAATTTGTTGAAGTTTTGCCGCGTGCCGATTTAAAAAACATAGTTTAGAGAAAAACGTGGGTGAAGTTTTCGATACCCGCGAGGAAAAAAATGCACGAGTGAATTTGAAAAAGCGTGGGAGCTTCTTGAGCCGGTGGATTAAATGATCCTCGTTGGGAACAGTTTTGACTTCAGGATCAAATTTTTGGACAGTATTTTGTGTAGCTGGTACTGCGTCTACGCTTTTCAGCCCTCGGAGACTCCCCTAAAAAATAGCTCGAAAACCACTTTGAAACTGTTTTTTTCAGCTATAAACGAATATGCATCATATTTTTGGAGGTCCAAAGGATTTTTTTAAAGTGTTTCCAAAAAAACGATTTTTCGAGCAATGTTACAGTGGTGCCCACCCTTAAAGGGGGCACTCTATATAGCGGCTTCAAGATAATTCATGTTTTTATTGCCTAAATTTACAGTTAGTTTTTTACAGTTTTACATGCAGTTTATTATATCTACTTTCGAAATATGTTTAGTTTTTTGTTCTAGCTTGAAAATCGTGACCTGTGCGAATACGCCTCTTTTCATTGCATGAAAAAAAAGAAGTTTTCTTGCATCAACTACTGCGCTGCCATTTTGTTTCAAAATAATTTTAAAAAAAATTATTTTACTAAAAGACTTGTACTACCATATATAAAAAACCAAATTTAAAAATATTGTTTTGTTTTTATTAAATAAATTGTCAAAAATGACCCTTAATTTTGCCCTCACAAAGGTATATTCCCCCTTAAACGCTATTATCTCAAAACTTTTTTTTTCATTGAGTTGAAGATCGGTGTACACGATTACTCAAAAACTATTCGACCGATCAAGCTCATATTTGGCACACGTTTTTATGATACTTATGTGCCATTGATGAACCTAAGCCGAACGAAGAATGATTAAAATAAACATGTTTTTGGCTGGGTCAAAGTTTGAAATTTATCCCGAAAAAATCAACTTTTTTGTTGTAAGGCCTCCCCTTTAGTGAATTATCATTATTTTTTCAATATTAATAGTTCATCAAGTGACCACATGTATAAACTGATTAATTTTTTCGCGCAGACTGTTTCAGATAATCCTACGAGGTGCTGAAGTGTACACCACATTTGGCCTCTTTTCCGGACAGCTTCACGGCGACTGGTTGTATCCCCGCCATTTTTAATTTATTTCAAGCAACAAAAATCTTTTTGATAACTAGATTTGTGTAATAAAAAGTACCCATGACCCTGAAAAGATATATACATTCCTTACCCTCCAAAACAAAATGAAAATCGACTAAAATTTGGCGTTCTATATAGAGTGCTCCCCTTAAGGTAAGATTTAAAAAATTATGGAATAACGTTTTATTTTTTCTGGCAAGAAAGAGGAAATAAAATGGAGCTCACTTTTTTCGCAGGATAAACAAAGCCTCGGTCCTCGGAGGCTTCGCTCGGATCTCCAGCAGAGAAGCTCATATCCAAATCACGAGACGACTGCTCGGTCCCTTCCATCGGATAAATGAAGCTCTGCCGGGCTGGGCTTGGCTCGATTACGCGCGGACCATCGACGTAGAAAACTCGGGCACTCGCAAGTGAGCAGCCAAAAAAAATCAGACCGGAAATGTACAGCATTTTGCAAGCCATTGTTATGCTATTCCCGGGAAACAAAAGGAGAGCAATCAGCGGTGAAATTAGAGCAATCGGCGGAGTGGTCGTGATCGCGAACGCCGGCAAAGTGACGATCGTTTATTTCGCTCAAACCTCGTTACGCCCTCCTGGTCTTATTTTTTCGATGACGTTCACACCTTCATCCTCTTTACTTAATCCTCTAAGTCGATTTTTAACCCCCCACCCCTCCATTCGTCAAACGTTATACACAGGTAGGTTGATCATTAGGGAACATGTGGACCACGTGTTCGGTCTGACGTGAGAGAGAGAGAAAGATGATCGACATCAAGACGGTGGATAATTAATGTACGAAGAATATATTATGAAAGATGATCAAGATTATTATTTTTTTTCGTCTGCAAGAAAAACGATAATAAATGGAAGGATGAGACATTTTTGAGTGTTGAAAGTTTAAGGTATTCGCGAAATAAATATTCACGAACCGGAATGTTTAACAATTGACTGATTTTTCGTCTGTTATCTAGTAAAAAATACATTCCAGTTACTGGTAAAATTTCTAGCAAAGTTACCGAACTTATAACGAAAAATTACGACTCTAAAAATCGGCTTATTTATACGGCGCTTTATGGGGATGACACGCTGGACACATATCTATCTGATAATTTAAGGGGCTATACCAGTGTGTCGCTTTAAAAAAATCGATGTTTTTGCCTTTTTCGACAGTTTATACTTTCAAGAATATCATTATCATTTATATAATTTATATCAATATCATTTTATCTTACAAAAATCGATAGTTAAATCTTTAAACGCGTTTTTCTCGAAAAGACATTTTTCAAATTTGCTGACATTGTAACTCAAAGAGCAATTATCCGATTGACTTGAAATTTGAACTGAGTACTTTTGAATATATTTACTCTACAATGACGTAGGATATTTTTGATTGGATGAAAATTGACGATTTGGCATTGAAAAAACGACCATTTTATGGGCAAGAAAACAGACTTTTTTTCGTAACTACGCCATTTTGTTAGATTTTGATATTTTTCGAAAATCTTACGTCATTGTACAGAAAATACCTTCCAGTTTAACGACATTTTTTTCTTTTTCGGTTTCAGCTACTCAATCGGTCGGAATCATGTCAGCAGTGGAGGAATTTTTTTTTTGGCGCCTCCGAAGGCAGCGCATAAGTCGCTTGGATCTCAATATTTTTCTATGAAAAAATTATGTAATATATGTCAAATATAGCTAAATATATTCTTAATTTTTCGAAACATTTAATTGAGTACTTTTCTTCCAAAAAAATCATGAAAATCACCCAAATTTTCAGCGTTCGCACTGGTATAGCACCTTAAACAGTAAATATATAATTCTGGATGCCTGATATAAACTACTCGGACGTGAAAAAAATTCAAAAAATTCCGTAACGACAATCAAAACAGAGGGTCACCGAATGTTTAAAGAAAATATTAATGACAAAACTTAGAAAAATATGACTAGCAACATTTTTGTAACCGCGACTTTTCAGAAAAGATATAAAAATGTCTAAACTTACTAAATTTGCGCGATTTTTTTTTATTCAAGTCTATCGTTGGGTATAATAATTGATTGTGAGTTATTTTAATAATGCGCCACTGTAATTTACCAATTATTCCAAAAGGCCCTCTTTGTACCCCAGTCAAATACGACCCGTCGCGAAAGGAATGACTTAAACGCGCTTCTCTGAAAAACACTTTTTCGTGAACCTCGTACAAGATAACTTGAAAACTATTCGATCGATCATTTTGAAATTTTGCACACTTTTGGATAACATAATTACCGTCTATTGGAACCTAAAGTTATTCCAAAATTATTTGGAAAAAAAACTATTTTTCCTTTACGGGCTTACATACACCTGAGACGGCTTGAAGTAAGATCATGTTTGAGAATATTTTTGTGTATAAAACTGAATTTTATTGACCAACCATGACATACATTTTATCTACATTATATGAAAAAATGGTTAAAAAATTTCAAGCGGTAAAAAAGTTACAGTCGTTTTCCTGGGACGTGTTTTTGTTGACAGCGTTTGCGGTAACAGACGTGCCTCTGCCATTTTTTTACTAAAAAAAAATATTTTTTTCTCAAAAGGCTATAACTTTTTTTATTATTGAGATATCGAAAAAATCCTATGTACTTCTTTAGATAATCTAGTTTTATTGATGCAGTCCAAATTTGAAGTCGATCGGATAAAAATTGCTCGAGTTCTGCTCCGTGCCGCACTCAAAAAAGTGGTTTTGAGAAAAACGCGTTCAAAGTTTTAGGTTTGTTATTAAGAGTACAACTTTGCAGTGACCGTTTTACTTAGAGAGCCACTGCGGCCGAAGTAGTGGCCCTAGCTCAATAAAAAAAGTGGCATTTTAAACTAGAGGCTCTGCCAATGTAAACAATTTAAAAAAGCTAACGGATACGTGTATGCATTATAAAGTTATAGGCACTCAAACATGGCAACCTACGAGCCGAATTCTCAGCATTTGCGGGAGGTTATGATTTACTTCTTCAACATCAAGAAATCTGCGGCTGAGGCCCACCGTTTGCTTGTAGATGCTTACGGGGAGGATTCTATGTATTAGTGAGAAAACGTGTCGGCGGTGGTTCATCGACGCCCAAACCGAATATTCACGGATCCAAAGTGATGCTGTGTATCTGGTGGGACCAGCTGGGCGTTGTGAACTATGAGCTGCTCAAACCATCCGAAACCATCACAGGGGAACTCTACTGACGTCAGTTGATGCGCTTGAGTAAAGCACTCAAAGAGAAACGGCCACAATTCAACGAAAGACATCTCACTCCTCGTACCTCATCTCACTCATTCGTATTCCCACACATATTTTTAACCGACATATTTCGCCGACACAAATTTTCCACGCTTTTTACCAGTCGTGGCCCGAATACACTGCTTTGTATTTCCCGCACCCGACATTGTTTTGACAGATCGACGTTGAAAAGCACGGAGGTTAAACTCGCCTGGTTAAGTAAAAAGAGACGGCGATCGAACCAATGTTGCCAAATATCAAACATAAAAATACCGCGCGAATCGTTGGAATGACTATTTTTTCATTTTTCTATTTAAATGTGAACATTCATTAAACAGTTTACAAATGGAAAATTGTATTTATTACAAACTATTAGGAGTACAACTTTGCAGTGACCGTTTTACTTAGAGAGCCACTGCGGCCGAAGTAGTGGCCCTAGCTCAATAAAAAAGTGGCATTTTAAACTAGAGGCTCTGCCAATGTAAACAATTTAAAAAAGCTAACGGATACGTGTATGCATTATAAAGTTATTGGCACTCAAACATGGCAACCTACGAGCAGAATTCTCAGCATTTGCGGGAACTGCTCCAAAGACAACAAAGGAAGGGATTTTTGCACAGGATTGTGACTGGAGATGAAAAGTGGGTTTACTACGATAATCCTAAACGCCGAAAATCATGGGGACTGCTTGGTCATATTCCGTCATCGACGCCCAAACCGAATATTCACGGATCCAAAGTGATGCTGTGTATCTGGTGGGACCAGCTGGGCGTTGTGTACTATGAGCTGCTCAAACCATCCGAAACCATCACAGGGGAACTCTACCGACGTCAGTTGATGCGCTTGAGTAAGGCACTCAAAGAGAAACGGCCACAATTCAACGAAAGACATGACAAGGTGATACTGCAGCATGACAATGCCCGACCCCATGTTGCAAATGTCGTGAAAAAGTACTTGGAAACGCTGAAATGGGAGGTTTTATCCCACCCGCCGTACTCTCCAGACATTGCCCCTTCCGACTATCACTTGTTCCGGTCAATGGCACACGATTTGGCTGACCAGCACTTCGGTACTTACGAAGAAGTCAAAAATTGGGTCGATTCCTGGATTGCCTCCAAGGACCAAGACTTTTATCGACGCGGGATTCGAATGCTACCTGAAAGATGGGCCGAGGTCGTAACTAGCGACGGGCAGTACTTTGATTAAAAAATATGTAGCCACTTTTTTATAATAAAGCCTTAAACTTTTGAAAAAAAAAACGGTCACTGCAAAGTTGTACTCCTAATAGATAAATAAAACTAGTACTTATCGAGCCGGAATGTAAAAATTTAATTTTTTCGAGTCATGGCAGTCACTGGAATAAAGAAGGCGATTTTTCGCCTCAAAATTGTTCAGTACTTATGACGAAAAAAAAAACTATGCCAGATATCGAAAAAACCGGCTTGATAAGTACTAGATTATTGTGTGAAGTATAACTGTGCAAAACTTGATCCCGATTGGTCCAGTAGTTGCGGAGATATTTCTGGTACCGATTTTGAAAACACTATTTCGAGTCAAACGCGTTTAAAGTTTTGAGTACACTTTACACTGAAATAACTGGTTTATTTTGAACTTACATGAAATCGTCGATTGCTGGGCCATAGGAACCCACCCACTTTTCGAAACATGACCTTGCTATCAAAAAGGTCACAAATACCCGGAATTCAACATGAGCGAGAACACCCGCCTCATAGTCAAACAGATGACAAAGGCCGCGTCTACCTGCGCCCCAACCGTTAGTCGTTGCTCACCTGGTCAGTTAAAAAACGCTATAACTTCGTCATTTCTCCAAATTGCCTCATGAAATTTTCAGGGTAGTTACTCAAAGGACAGTACTTTCGAATGAGCACCTTTTTGAAAAATCGATCTTTTTTACCTACCCAGGTGTATGTAAGCCCTTAAGGGGTGTTATACAGTTAAAATTTACGAAAAATCCATTTTTTTCGTAATGTACAATAATTTAAGTACACACGCAGAAAATTTCTTGTCAATCCGGCGAATATTCTCGAAGTTACACGCATATTTGTAATGACGTGTCAGAGCGTTCGAAAGTGCTTTCGAAACTTTAAGGAGTGAGATGCAGTAAGAGGCGTGAAAAAACGATCATTTTCAATCATTTTTTTATAGTAATTAAGTTTGTTTTACAAAAGTGGTTACACAGACTTTTTATGTTATATTAGAACTTGACTTGTACAAATTTTCAAAGAAAAATATTGATAATTTATAAAAATATCGCCATCTTTGTCGGACCCCCTTCGGCATGTAGTGGTTTGCGGTGGCCATCATAAAATTTTACTGGATCATCTGAAATCAATAAACCAAAACAAAAATCTTTAGTTTAATAATAAATCTAGTCCTTAATCGAAGCTTTTTTTTAAATTACCAAAATGGCGGCTTCCGACAGATAACTTTCGATTTTCGACCAAAAAATCGCTGGTTTATTGTTAAAAAAAAATAGAAATTTTCAACAAAAATGAAAATTCTTTGATTAAGGACTAGTTCTTAATGCTATCAATAAGCACACCAAATTTCATCAAAATCCATCGAGTCGTATTTGAATTATGGTAGTCACCGACTTGAAAAACATAGTTTCGAGAAAAACGCGTTGAAAGTTTTTTAATGTGGATACGGTATTATGTGTTTGTAAAATTTTGAGCTCGATGGATGAAGCTAAACTTTTTTTTATGTATTTTGATCCGCTGAATCCGAATATCAACATTTTTTGCCGAAAAATCGAGCATTCAATTGTTTATAGCCAATTGTTAAAACAATTTTTAAAAAACTTAAAATTTTTCGGGATGAATTATTATTTTTTAAACATTTTGGGCAATTTTAAAACGAAAGTATTCTTTATAAAATTTTGCTGAAGTTCATAGTTTTTGAGTAATACATTTTTGAAAATTTCTGAAAGAATTTTCCAATTTTACACTTGATTTATGTATAGAAATACTAATTAAAAAATTACATCGAATCATCAATTCCTGCACGGAAAAAAAGAAACAGCGAAAATCACAGCATAAACCGCATGAAAAACAGGGTGCCATACTTCATTGTACAGTAAAACAGAGTAATGTAAATCCTGTCCTGCAAAAATGACGAATTTTCCTGTACACGCTGAGATTTTTACAGTTACACTGGCTTATTTACAGTTCGGTATTGTCAATACATCAGTGTCTTCAGTAAAAATATTCAACTGTGAAATTTACATGAGATCACTGATTTTTATACTGTACGAAAACTGCAAGGGTTACACTGTACACTGTATTGAGTACAGAGTGATTCATTAAATTGTACAGTGTGGCACGGTAGTTTCACTCTTCTTTCGACAGTTCGTGACGTAATCTGTGCACTCTGAGATTTTTACAGTTACACTGATTTATTTACAGTTTAGTATTGTGAATAAATCAGTGATTTCAGTGAAAATATTCAACTGTAAAATTTACATAAGATCAATGATTTTTATACTGTACGCAAACTGTAAGGGTTACACTGTACATTGTATTGAGTACAGAGTGATTCATTAAATTTCACAGTGTGGTACGGTAGTTTTACTCTTCTTTCGACAGTTCGTGACGTTATCTGTGCACTCTGAGATTTTTACAGTTACACTGGTTTATTTGCAGTTTGATATTGTGAATACATCAGTGATTTCAGTAAAAAAATTCAACTGTAAAATTTAAATGCGATCACTGTTTTTTATACTGTCTGCACATGAGGCACGAGGCCAGGACACAAAGGATTGCCAGTTAGCAGTGCGTGGTTGATGGGACGCGGACATCGAAATTTGTGCGACAAAATTCAAGAAATTATAAAGAGAGATTTTTTTTAAAAAGGCACGTTCTTGTCTAATTAGGACTTGTCTCGCGCGTGGGGTGAGGCACGTGGCCAGGACACAAAGGATTGCCAGTTATTAGTGCGTGGTCGATAGTATGCGAACGTTGAAATTTATGCAATATAATTGAAGAAATTATAAAAAAGAGAGAATTATTTACAAAAAGGTACGTTCCTGTGTATGTGATTGATATTGTAATATTTTCTACACATTTTTCTCAAACTTCTTTTATGGATAAACTTTTTTTGTGTGCTCATTCACTTTATTATATTCTTGATATATATTACATTGCTTACAATATACATTGTAAGCAAAGGTTTCGTCGAATTTTTTTACTTCATTTTTATAATCAAATTTACAGTGTGACGTTGTGAACGGTATTTTACACTGGTTAGGACTTGTCTCGAGCGTGGCGCGAGGAGGACACAAAGGACTGGCAGTTCTTTCAACGCTTCAATTGTTCTTTCAGCGCTATCTAATGTTATTTTTACCCCTAATTTTGTATAATATACGAGTTGTGGCACTATTAAATTACGGGGTTCATCAAGTGGGAATTACAGGATGAAAAAAAGGACGTTTCCTGTGTTCACATTGCAAAAAGCAACGGTTCAAAACTGAAACTATATCTGTTGCTAACCAGTTTCTAGAACAGAGTACTTCACTGTTAAAACACCTACATAAACTCTGTCGATATAACTGGCGCATTCAGTGTACATAATACAGATTAACCAACTGTCAAATTACAAGTTTTGTTAAATTAATATTACAGTGTTGAACTGTCAAAATTTACTTTTGACTACACTGTATTTTGGACTGTGTGTTCCAGTAAAAGATACAGTAGAGCGGTTCGAGTCCAAAGAGGACAGTATAGGAGCTGTAATAATTTACTTTGAGCACACTGTATTTTGAGCACTGTGTTTCAGGTAATATCGCTGTGCAATCGCTCGAGTCCAATGCGAACTGTGAAGCCCCTGTATTTTGTACTATTTCTTTTTTTCCGTGTGGCCCATACAATAGGGCTTCTGCCCTATAGAAGCATTCTGCCTTCCCGGGTATTATCGTTTGCGCGTTTGTCAGCCACGTCTATACGTTGAGAATAGACGTGGCCCCTTACACTAATTGTGAGATATCCCGGAAATTATTCATCGGATTGACTTGAACATTTCAGGGAATATTTTCGAAACATCATACGTCAAGAAAATGTTTAAAAAATCGATTTTTTTTAAATTCTGACTGCATCTCACCCCTTAATAGATTTAAAGATCTTCTCAAGAAAAATTCTTAAGAAATCCATCTTTTCGGGCCTCCTGACTATATATAACCCCTTAACAAACACTATATAAAAAATCTCATAGAAAATATAATATTTTTTCACACACCTACCAGTTTTCCAATTTCCACTTGTCTTTAGATTTTTTAGGTTCACATAGAGCGTGTGGGCCTTACAGATCTAAAACTTCTTGGCTCCGATGCATCAGATCAATGCACCAGACGCTAGGTTGTACGCTGTGGAATAACTCACAAGGAACATCCCTTCGATTTTGTTGAAATTTGGATATGTTACAAAGCACCGAAAAGTAAGCGATACGTAGTTTTTTTATCAGCGGAAAAACGGTTTTAAGGGTTGAAACGAATCCTCAAAAATAGGGGTGTTTTTCGTTTTTCGTCGATAACGTTATCGTTCTCATCTCCAATGTATAGTGCACAAAAAAATAAGCATTGTTGCAATTTGAAATTTTTTAATATCTCGTACCGTTAAAACGTTATAGACGGAAAACGAAAAACATCCCCATTTTTGAGGGTGCGTTTCAGCCCTTAGAACCGTTTTTCCGCCGATAAAAAAAAATCCGTATCGCTTACTTTTCGGTGCTTTACAACATATCAAAATTTCAACAAAATCGAAGGGTGTCACCTGAGGCTTGTTCCTTGTCAGACGGCAAGTCTCTGAAGCACGTGAGCAGCAATTTTTTAAGGGCGGGGTAAAGTATTAAATTTTTTTTTTTCATTTTTTTAAATGAATGCATAATATATCAAGAATATTGTGTTCAAATTTCAAGTCGAACGGAGTAAAATTGACGAAGTTATGAGTATTTGAGCGTCTATTGCTCCATACCGTTCTCTTCTCTTCTGCGTTTATCAAACCGTTTTTCTGAGACTTGTCATATTTGAAGTCCGTGTGCACGATAACTCAAAATCTACTGGACCAATCGCTTTGAAATTTTGCACAGTACTTCTTCACATAATTCACCAGGTATTGTCGAGAGCTTTTTTGTTTTTTTTTAAAATAATTACTAATTTTTCAACAACAAATTAGCCGATTTTTTTTAGCGAAAATCGGGTTTTTGGCTCCCAAGTGCTACGAAAAATCGAAAAATCGAAAGAAAAAAAAATCCTCCCGTCATTACCTCGAGAAACATCTCCTTTAACAAATGCATTTTCATTTTTTTGTTTCAAATGATTCTGTTGCGAGTTACGGTGCACACCGCAAACCAACTTTTTTTCGAGGCGCCTCCGGGGTTTAATTTTCACTCGCTCAATTTTGAATATTTTGCAATGCAAATTTAGGAGAATGTTGTTCAAATGTTACTTTATTATATGTAAATTTTTCAATAAACGAACACTATTCGTTACGCCAAAAAAAAATCTTAAAAACATGCCTTTTTTTCGCCGAATTAACTTTACCCCGCCGTTAATACTAAAAAAAATCAAAAAATCAAAAGATGCAATAATATGTACTTAACATGTTTATCATGTGGAATAAACAGTTTCGACCCAGCCAAAATCTTGAAAATTCGTGTATTCTCGGCTGCCTAAGGAAAAACGAAACGTCCGAAATTGTCCCGCGATAATAATTCGAACGTCATGCTGGAAAATCCAGACGACAAGTACTTCAAAGACGCGAGTTTGTATCTTTGAGTTTGTCGAAGCAAGAACAAGGCTGCGTGTGTGATCGGGGGATTTTCGGCGTGCGAACGATGAAATATTAAAATCGCAGCTTACGCCTCAAAGGACGTATCGTTCGCGCGTTGACCGTGATAGCGGGTGCATCGAATCGACGAGGCTTGAATAATTCATGAAATTTGTTTCCCCGTTGGAATCGAATGCATCGCGGTGGTTCCTCTCGTTGTGCCGCGTCCCCGCGAGGACACGAGCGCACGGGCATAAATCTGAATAATTTGACGCAGCTCTCGAATTTTTCATTATTCGCATAGTTGACGTCGCGAAACCCGCCACACAGTAACGCCACACGCCGCGGACACGTATACTCGATTCTCCCCTCGTGTGAGTGTGCAAATGTTAAATAAACCGCGATTATGAATATCCATGAGTGAGCGACACTCATCGCGTCGGAGCTTTTATAGCTGACTCGACCCTACGGACAACTCTGTGCCGCCTTGGGATGAATCTTTGAACAATTCTACTGTCCAATTAAGGGTAGGGGTTTCAGCGTGAAAAAAAAACACTTTTTTGCGAATTTTTTTCCATCTATATGGATAGAGTAAATTTATTGCACCTTTTGTACAGTATTAAGTGTCATTTCAAGAACATTCCGTGAAATTTGTACGCGAAAATATCCACAAACAAGCCGGTGACAAAGCTTTGGGGCCGTCCATATATTACGTCATCGATTTTTGCTGATTTTCGACCCCCCCCCCCCCCTACAATCATCCTATCGTCATTTCCTAATGACCCCCCCCTCTCGCAAAACTGACGTCATTACCAGTTTGGCAAAATTAAAACATTTGCGGATTTGAGAAAAATTGGGTAACATTAAAACATTTTGTTATAGAATCATCTTTTATTATTTTGTACTTTGGCAATGTTTATTAATATGATAATATTATTCTTCCCTATTCTTTAGTTTTCTTTGGATAGCTCCCACATTTTGTTATAGAATCATCTTTTATTATTTTGTACTTTGGCAATTTTCATTAATATAATAATATTATTCTTCCCTATTCTTTAGTTTTCTTTGGATAGCTCCCACGGAGTTTTCACCCATTCTTGCAAATCCTAGATCACGGGTAATATCTCCGTATCCTCCCCATATTCATTTTGGCTCGATCGAACTATTTTCATAGGTACGCTGTTATTTGAAGTTCTCGAATATAATGTAGACAAACCTTATGTAATAAATAAATAAATAATGAGTTCAATAATTAATACCATTGGGTACTTGCAAAATATTTTTCATCATTCATGCGGGGAAAGCACTCTAGTTGTACAATATACTATTGTACATTTTGAATTAACTGGTATCACGAGAATGACGTCAATTTCGAAACGCCCCCCCCCCCCCATCCATGATTTACCGTCATCCGCAGACGAACCTCCCCCCCCCCCAAATTTAGAATGACGTTATATATGGACGGCCCCTTTTCCAAGAACGCCTTTGGAAAAACAGGATTTGCGGTGTTCACTGTATCTCAGCGAGAAATTATCTGAAATCAAGTACCATTAGAATTTAGTCAAAGTATTATCAAATCCTCCCCCAACGGTCTTTGATAATTTTTTTTCATTTCTAAATTTTTGGTGGTCATGTAAAGTGAAAAGTGCTATTTTTCACGAAAAATTCCGCCATTTTGGGGGTGGAAAACCCCCTCAATGTAAAAAAAATCTCAAACTAACCGTTGGGGGGAGGTATTTTGTATGTAGAAAGTGGGTACCAAGTTTGAAATAAATCAGTCATGTAGTTTTCGAATGGCAGTGAACACGGACTGAAAAAATGGTTTCGAGAAAAACGCGGCACTGGCTTGTTTGTGGATATTTTCGCGTACAAATTTCACGGAATGTTCTTGAAATGACACTTAACAATGTACAGAAGGTTTCAATAAATTTACTCTATCCATATAGATGAAAAAAAATCGCAAAAAAGTGTTTTTTTTTTCACGCTGAAACCCCTACCCTCCCCTTAAAAAAAAAGTATATGCAAACGTGAGGAAGATTTATTGTAAAGGTCGCTATCCGGGGATGGGAAGGCTATGCTACTTCGCCTTGATAGACAAACGCAACAGAGTACGATCTACCCTGTAGCGGCGAACCGGACGATAAACGAACAATGGAAAAAACTTTAGCTATGGCGTCCAAGCAACCGACAGTGGTGGTCACGGTCTAACATACAGGTCTTGCAACGAAGGTGGTGGGGGTGGTACGCTTAATGTCGGCAATAAGCTTTGGCTTATAGCCACAAGAGCGGCGCTGCGAACTTGTCATAGCGGCTAGACAAGTAAATAGACAAATAAAAAAAGATAAAATCAACTTACCTCTGCGATAACTCGACCGTTTAAGTCATGTTTTACCCACTTTCTTAGAATGTATTGTTGGAGAAAATGTTTCTCACACACGAATTGCGAAGGCATGAGCTGAGAAATTCCTGGAATTGCAGTGATCCATTTTTGACGACGTTCGATATTCGACGGAACCCGAAACACCGAACGTTTTTCCTTTACTAACTGACGTCCAGTATCACACGTTGGAACCGCACACGAATTAGTCGTCATTATTATGTAAAAATCCGCACGATATCACCGTCATAAAAAAACACGTAATTTTTTTAATAACGGTTATGTAAAACTTTATAGTAGCCGATTAAGTGAGGTTGTGTTGCCTCATGCGTCTTCCGCTGCTTCGACTATGATTTGATTGAAGCGATGCGAGCGGCGGTCAAGAAAATTAACGAGCCGACAGTAAGACGACCACCCCCACCACCAATATTTGATTCAGTTGCAAGACCTGTATGTAAGACCGTGGTGGTGGTGCCCGGCCGTGTTATTAGCTGGGTCTATGTGTCTGAAGGTTCGAAAAATCGTTCCTTTAAATTGCTCAAAGCGGTCGTCTAGTGTGAAGGCCGTTTTTTAATGCATTTTTGGGGAATTTTTTTTTTTTTGACATACCATTAAAATAAAATAATTTATAAATTATATATAATTTTTATTAACATTCAAACAAACTTTGTGAATTTTTTGAAGTCATTATCTGGAATATAGTTGAAGATACACCGCCCAACAGGAACACATATATAAAAAAAGGTGCTCCACTGCTGCCGTGATTCCGGCCGTTCTCCTTATCTGAAATCAAAAAACCAAACGCAATTTTAATCGTGAGACTTGAGGCTCTACATGGAACTAAAATAAATTTCGAATTCAAAAAAATGATTTTTTTTACGCTTTAGAAAAAAAAAATCAATTTTTCGTATTTTTGTTGGGTCTATATAGCTGATAAAAAAGAAACCTAAGAAAGCAATCTTAATTACTTTAGTTCAACTTGTAGTTATATATGTACTAAAGATGCTGTATAAATTTGAGCATAATCAATCAAATAGTTTTTGAGATATCATGGCAGCAGTTTGAAAAAATCGTGTTTTGAGAAAAACGCGTTTGAAAGTTGTTGTATATAATTCATAATAAAAAAAAACGGTCTCACCATCAATTTGCTATGCCTGGACCATAGAGTACACCTTCCTCTTCTTCAAAGAAGTCATGCAAGGCCGTTTTCTTTTCTTTTGATCTGACACACTAGACACACTAGATCTGACACACTCTTAAGATAATCCTATCGCTTCACACTAGTCATACCACTGATCATACTTGAGACTTGTACAATTTATATTTTTAACACATGCAGGAGTACAACTTTGCAGTGACCGTTTTTTTCAAAAGTTTAAGGCTTTATTATAAAAAAGTGGCTACATATTTTTTAATCAAAGTACTGCCCGTCGCTAGCTACGACCTCGGCCCATCTTTCAGGTAGCATTCGAATCCCGCGTCGATAAAAGTCTTGGTCCTTGGAGGCAATCCAGGAATCGACCCAATTTTTGACTTCTTCGTAAGTACCGAAGTGCTGGTCAGCCAAATCGTGTGCCATTGACCGGAACAAGTGATAGTCGGAAGGGGCAATGTCTGGAGAGTACGGCGGGTGGGATAAAACCTCCCATTTCAGCGTTTCCAAGTACTTTTTCACGACATTTGCAACATGGGGTCGGGCATTGTCATGCTGCAGTATCACCTTGTCATGTCTTTCGTTGAATTGTGGCCGTTTCTCTTTGAGTGCCTTACTCAAGCGCATCAACTGACGTCGGTAGAGTTCCCCTGTGATGGTTTCGGATGGTTTGAGCAGCTCATAGTACACAACGCCCAGCTGGTCCCACCAGATACACAGCATCACTTTGGATCCGTGAATATTCGGTTTGGGCGTCGATGACGGAATATGACCAAGCAGTCCCCATGATTTTCGGCGTTTAGGATTATCGTAGTAAACCCACTTTTCATCTCCAGTCACAATCCTGTGCAAAAATCCCTTCCTTTGTTGTCTTTGGAGCAGTTCCCGCAAATGCTGAGAATTCTGCTCGTAGGTTGCCATGTTTGAGTGCCAATAACTTTATAATGCATACACGTATCCGTTAGCTTTTTTAAATTGTTTACATTGGCAGAGCCTCTAGTTTAAAATGCCACTTTTTTATTGAGCTAGGGCCACTACTTCGGCCGCAGTGGCTCTCTAAGTAAAACGGTCACTGCAAAGTTGTACTCCTAATAGTTTGTAATAAATACAATTTTCCATTTGTAAACTGTTTAATGAATGTTCACATTTAAATAGAAAAATGAAAAAATAGTCATTCCAACGATTCGCGCGGTATTTTTATGTTTGATATTTGGCAACATTGGTTCGATCGCCGTCTCTTTTTACTTAACCAGGCGAGTTTAACCTCCGTGCTTTTCAACGTCGATCTGTCAAAACAATGTCGGGTGCGGGAAATACAAAGCAGTGTATTCGGGCCACGACTGGTAAAAAGCGTGGAAAATTTGTGTCGGCGAAATATGTCGGTTAAAAATATGTGTGGGAATACGAATGAGTGAGATGAGGTTAGGACTACAGTCAGCTGTTGCCTTGCTGTCACGTCTCTTTGTCGTAACAAGTGGTAATAAATCCAATACCGGAAGTTCAAATTAAACTTGATATTACATAAAAATTAGGTCAATAAGCGTAATTTTTGCTGAGAGCATTGGATTACTACAAGTGTTAAGGATGTAAATCTGATTATTTTTAAGAATCTGACGGATTTCCACTATTATATACACTCTTTCTTAGCGACCGGAAATTGAGTTTTTCGTCTCGGAATTTCTTCACAAAAATACGCAATTTTAATATTTCTTTTCTCTGTAATTAGGTCGATAACCGACACTGAAATTTTACAGAGACGATTATTAATATATTTAGTGGAGCTCAAAAAAGAATGAAAATCCTATGTATTGAAGCCTGGCGATAGGATTACCTTAAATCTTTCTTTTTAACAAAAATCATGAAAACTCGCTAATTTTTTTCTCGCCCAAAGGTATCTGCCTCCTTAAGGGGATATACCATTGTGACACTTTCAAAAAATCGTTTTTTTTGCTTCCTTTTTCGGCAGTTTATACTTTCAAGAATATCCTGTAAAAATGTCAAGGCCGTATCTGACACTAGACGACCCCCTTAAAGATTTAACTATCGATCGAACATTCGAAGAGTATTAGATACTCTCCGAATGTTCGATCGATAGTTAAATCTTTAAGGGGGTCGTCTAGTGTCAGATCGAAAGAAGAGAAGAGAGCCTTGCATGACTTCTTTGAAGAAGAGGGAGGTGTACTCTATGGTCCAGGCATAGCAGATTGATGGTGAGACCATTTTTTTTATTATGAATTATATACAACAACTTTTAAACGGGTTTTTCTCAAAACACGATTTTTTCAAACTGCTGCCATGATATCTCAAAAACTATTTGATTGAATCTGCTCACATTTATCAAGCATCTTTAGTACATATGTAACTACAAGTTGAACTAAAATAATTAAAATTGCTTCGTTAGTTTTCTTTTTATCAGCTATATAGACCCCAGCAAAAATACGAAAAATTGATTTTTTTTTCTAAAGCGTAAAAAATTTTTTTTTGCAATTCTAACTTTATTTTGGTTCCATGTAGAGCCTCGAGTCGCACGATTAAAATTGCGTTTGGTTGTTTTATTTGAGATAAGCAGAACGGCCGGAATCATAGCAGCAGTGGAGCACCCTTTTTATATATGTGTTCCTGTTGGACGTTGTATCTCTGACTATATTCTATATAATGACTTAAAAAAATTCACAAAGTTTGTTTAAATGTTAACAAAAATGATATACAATTTATAAATTATTTTATTTTAATGGTTTGTCAAGAAAAATCCCCAAAAAGCATTGAAAAACGGCCTTCACACTAGACGACCCCGTTAAACGCTTTTTTCTCGAAATGAGATTTTCCAAATTTGCTGACATTGTAACTCAAAGAGCAATTATCCGATTGACTTGAAATTTGGACTGAGTACTCTTGACTACTGTGTCCAAAAAATAAGGTGACATTTGAATTAAAACTGCGCGCGTCGAAGGATTTGGAGAATTTTTTTTTTTTAGGTTGATAGTACTTTCAGTGACATCTATGTCAAATTTACATGTCAAAATATTCATTAGTGTTTGAGATACGCGTCGTTTTGTGAGCTGCTAAAAGTGAGTTTTTCGTTTTTTGCGACGTCGAAATTTGTTGAGCAAAGAATTTGCATTAAATTTTGTTTGCGGAATCAATTTTCTGCTGCGGATACGTTGAGGATGGTGCAGAAAGCCTTTGGTGATGAGGCTATGTCTAAAAGAAATGTTTACAAGTGGTATAGTGAGTTCCAAAAAATCAAGGTCATGTTGACTGTTTTCTTCGATTATCGTGGTGTTGTGCATTATGAATTCCTTCCGCCGGGCCAAACAGTCAACGAGGAATATTATTTGAACGTTATGCGTCGTTTGCGTAACGCTATCCGCCTAAAAAGGCCGGAATTGTGGAAAGACAATTCGTGGTTTTTACACCACGATAATGCACCATCCCACACTGCACTCGTAATTCGTGATCATTTCGCCAAAAACTCAACCCATATCGTTCCGCAACCACCGTATTCACCTGATCTGTCGCCGTGCGACTTCTGGCTGTTCAGCAAGCTCAAAAGATCGCTCCGGGGACGCCGTTTTGATACGATAGAGGAGATTCAAGCCGCAGCGAAGACGGAACTGAAGGCCATCCCGGAAAGTGACTACAATCAGTGTTTCGAAGATTAGAAAATCCGTTGGCATAAGTGCATTGCATCGGGAGGGGATTACTTTGAAGGGGATGAAATTGATTTGGAAAAATAAATAAAGAATTTTCGAAATAAATACAATGTCACCTTATTTTTTGGACACAGTAGTATATTTACTCTACAATGACGTAGGATATTTTTGATTGGATGAATATCGACGATTTGGCATTTAAAAAAAACGACCTTTTTATAGGCAATAAAACAGACGTTTTTTTCACAACTACGCCATTTTGTTAGATTTTGATATTTTTCGAAAATCCTACGTCATTGTGCAGGAAATACCTTCCAGTTTAACGACATTTTTTCCTTTTTCGGTTTCAGCTAATCAATCGGCCGGAATCATGTCAGGAATCATTTTTTTTTTGCGCCTCCGAAGGCAGCGCACAAGTCGCTTGGACCTCAATATTTGTCTATGAAAAAAATTATGCAATGTAGGTCAAATATAGCCAAATATATTCTTAATTTTCCGAAACTTTTAATTGAGTACCTGTCTTCCAAAAAATTTCCCAAAAATCACCCAAATTTTCAGCGTTCACACTGGCATAGCCCCTCAACACACGTTGACGAAACGTCCCCGCTCTTCCCACAAAGACGCTTCGTACCAATTGTCTTCGGCTACTACCCCTCCTCAATTTTTCATCGTCCATCATTATCCACCCTCGTGGCGTTTTTTTTTCTCCTCCCGGTCTTTGGATTCTCGCACAGTCGATTTTCTTCGCCGCAAACATCTCCTCGGCTGCAACAATTGTTAATAATTTGGCGTAAGAGGGCCGCGAGATCGAGCGGCCGAATGCCTCGGGATGACGGGACCTCGTTAATAATTCGCGGAACCAATATACAAAATTTACAAGCCACACGCGCCATTATTCATTCCCGATGCCGAGTAATATCCCGCCGTTGATAAATCCTGCGAGAATTAACGAGGGACGCGAAGACGACACTGGTTCCTCGTCTCCTCGTCCAGCTCTTAGCTCTATAGCCCTCGGCCTCGCGTCGTTTGTCCAGGGGATGAAATATGGCTGACAACTTTTCTCATACTTGGGAGTTTTCCACGCCGAAGAGCCACGAGACTCTCGCTCCGTCTCACTTTTTTTCTTCTCCTGGCTGTATATCACAAAGCGAGAGACCTGAAAAAGAAGGGGAACGACGGCCGTAAGGGGATGTTCTATAAACGCAGCGGAGAGGCGTCAGCTCGAGGGGTGACTAAGAAAGAGGTATGAAGTATCTTACTCACTTTCACGTGTATAAGAATCGCGTTGATACTCCACCAGAATGAGACGAGAGTTCGCGAGATTTTTCTCTCTCGTCTCTCTTATCCCAACGCTCCTGTTACTCCCTAACAACGCAACGGGACTCTTCACATCACTTGATGACTTTTCCTTCCCTCAAAGATGATGAATTCCCGGTGAAAAATAAAACTCCCTCGACAGCTGCGCCTTTTATCAACAAAAATAATCATGAAAATAATGAACACGTGAACGAGAAGTGAAAAGGAGAATCATGTCAGAGGAGTGTTATGTTTGTTGTAACCCCCGTCGTGCTCGAGGATACAAATGGATGTAAATTCAATGATGAGAGAAATAAAATTCACGAGAACGTAAATTCGCATTTTTTGCTTAAGGCAAAGTAGAAGATGTACCACGTGACATACGAGTGCGAGAGAGATAGCTGAAATTTTCGAACAAAGATTCTTCAGAGATGAATAATATTTAGGGCAAAAGGAAATCATCAAGCTCTGCGTCAGGGAATTCTCCAGAGCCTAATGCTTTGTTTTTCCTAAAAAATTTAACCATCTATGGGAAAATTGGGTTGGAAAATTTGTGAGGTTATGTTGACCTTCTACATGCCCGTAATAAACGTCGCTCGGGTGAAAAATTTATTGTGAATAGAGATCTACAGGCAATGGAAAATCTTTTTCATTTGTTTTATTGTGTATATATTGTATTATGTATATGTATTATTTTGTATTATTTGTATTTTATTTGTATTGTATTTTTTTCTCAACGAATATATATATATATATATATTCGTTGAGAAAAAAAATACAATACAAATAATACAAAATAATATATATACATAATACAATATATACACAATAAAACAAATGAAAAAGATTTTCCATTGCCTGTAGATCTCTATTCACAATAAATTTTTCACACGAGCGACGTTTATTAAGGGCATGTAGAAGGTCAACATAACCTCACAAATTTTCCCATAGGTGGTTAAATTTTTTAGGAAAAACAAAGTATTAGGCTCTGGAAAATTCCCTGACGCAGAGTTTGATGATTTCCTTTTGCCCTAAATATTATTCATCTCTGAAGAATCTTTGTTCGAAAATTTCAGCTATCTCTCTATATATATATATATATATATTTTTTTTTTAAATTGTGTATTGTTACAGAAAAAATAAAATCAAGCCTTACATTGGATCACGCAGTAACATTTTCCGCATCGAGATAAAAAAAATATACTCCGATAATCGTGAAAAAAAAACATGAAAAAGGCGTTTGTGCACTAACTAAAAAATTGTTTAGAACCCTCAAATTTTGCAAAACTTTCTTTTTCTTAACATAGTTCAATGTTTCCTTTGAAAAAAAATCGATTTTTTAAAACCACCCTTATATATATATATATATATATATATATATATTTAAATTTAGATATTTTTTTACCATAAACAATTTGTATTTGCAGATTAAGAATCAACATATGTCATTCGGTTGTGAAAATTATATCAACCACTTGATGGACAAGAACACGATGTTTACATCACTGAACGTCTAACAAGTAAGCGTGTTTTTTTGGAGTAATATGTTGTTTTGGAGTAAGAAAACAAAGTCATAAGGATTCCTGAGTTACAAACCGCGGCGCTGTTGACGCTACTGCACCTTTGTTTCTCTGACGGTCCGTGAGTTCTTTTCGCGATTCATTTGACTGTTTCCAGTAGTTGCTGTATTGAAGTACATCACAGTACACGTAGAAATGAAAATGTAAAAAATGGTCGCGGGTTTGGACGATAGTGAAAGTGCCGAAATTTATCTGATTGGGTCGGAAATCGAAGAATTTGTGGAGCGAAAATTACCCACGAATAGAGAAGCATTAAGTCTATTCTTTCACCATCAGAATACTCTCAAATTTTCTGTTCGAGAGAATACACAAAACGTTATCGACAAAATAACAAATATTTGGAGCGAAACCGGAATAGATATATTATTGGCGTCTATTGGCGGCGAAAAAAAATTAACGAAAAATCGAGAAAAAAAATTAAGTCGTTTGAGCACTAACTAAAAAAATATTTAGACCTCTCAAATTTTGTATGAATTATTTTTTCATAACTTAGTAACATTTTCCGTTGAGTACCGCGAACTTTTTTTTAACCACCCTAATATATATATATATATATATATATATATATATATATATATATATATATATACAGGGTGTCCCAAAACTCAACGATAATCTGAGACCGGATGAAAGGCCAAGTTATACCAGTTCTGGGAAAAATACAAAAAAAAATCCATATCACTCAGTTCAGCGATAATAGATATTTAAAAAAAAAAAGTTGAAATTCGACACCCTTGGTCGCATTTTCAAGTCCTGTGATCACCAATGTCACAATTTCGCTGTGATTTTTTAAATTTCGTGATCTTCATTAACGATGCTATTAATCGCAACTACAAATTAATGCAAAAAACATTGTTAATTTAATAAAATAAGTTAAGTTTTAGTGAGTCATGGTTCACAAAAATATTGTTACTTAACTTTGACACTTCATTTTGAAAAAAAAATGTACTACACTACCCTTGGCAAGTTATTTCAAAAGATGGCGCATTTAATCAAGATTTCAAAATGGTGCAACACTTGCCACTTTTCTTGCCATTAAAAATGTTATGTCTTATTTTTTTCAAATTGAGCTCATTTTGAACAACTCAACATTAGGAATTTTTGTTACTAAAATTTGTTATTTTTTGTTTCTGGTCTGAAATAAAATTATTATTTTTAGTAAAGAGGTAATTCAGTCAGTTAATAACCAATTTTTATTGTAAAAAACATATGTTTTTTACAATAAAAATTGGTTATTAACCAATTTTTCTCAAATCCGGTCTCAGATTATCGTTGAGTTTTGGGACACCCTGTGTATATATATATATATATATATATTAAACCCAAACTCAAACAAAATATAAGAAAAAAATTAACGTGATTCTAGCAGGAGCCCCACTTCCGAATATTAACCTTATTTTTATTAGCCGAGATCTTAGGACTTTGGATTGCACGTCTCGGATGAGAATCCTAAAGAATATTTTTGTGATTTTCGTGACCTAAACTTGGCACAGAGAGGTTTGGACAATTGCAGAAAATTCATTTTCATTTCAAACTACGTAAACTTCGACTCTGTGGTTCGAGCGAAATTCCGATACTTTATATTAATAGTGTTCTTTTATAAACACCCTGAATCTATATCGCCTTTATAAAAGTCGATAAGTAAACTCAAGCCGAAATTCTTCACTTCCATGTTGAGGTTAATAAATAACTTTCATCATAATCCAATCACAAACATTTGATTGCTCAATGGGTTTAGGCTACTGTGAAAATGACGAACACTCGTTCGTCGCTCGAGGCAGCTTAAAATGATGAGGAAGGTCCAACGTATGCTGCAGGAATCGCAGATTGAAGGTAAACTTATGATTTCAACGATAGAACTACTAGTACAACTTTAAACGCGTTTTTCTTGAAACTATGCTTTTCAAAGCGGTGTACACGATTTTTCGACATCTAATGAACGGACTAACGCGAAATTTGATGCACTTATTCAGTGAAGGAGTAGATTAGTCTTGACCGACGTTTTTCTTTTTAACATTTTTTTCATTAGTTCTCAACGTCATTCTTCCTCGAAAAAACAAATCAAATTAATTTTTTTTATTGCAACATGATAGCAAAAAAGCTCGATCAGGTCTAGACAATATTATCTATTATTTAAAAAACTCGTTTTTTTGTTTCAGATCAGCCAGGTGGCCAAAATCAAGTACACCGTTTACCCTTTACGTTTCAAGGTCCTACACGAGATTGTTTATAATTTCTTTAAGGGGCTAAACCAGTGTGACACTTTGAAAAAATCGATTTTTTTGTTGCCTTCTTCGACAGTTTATACTTTCAAGAATGTCATAATTTAAATAATTTATATCAATATCATTTTATCTTAGAAAAATCGATAGTTGTCTTTAAACGCGTTTTCTCGAAATGAGATTATTCAAATTTGCTAACATTGTAACTCAAACAGCAATTATCCGATTGACTTGAAATTTGAACCGAGTGCTCTTGAATATATTTACTCTACAATGACGTAGGATATTTTTGATTGGATGAAAATTGACGATTTAGCATTGAAAAAACCGACCATTTTATAGGCAAGAAAGCAGACTTTTTTTTCATAATTACGCCATTTTGTTAGATTTTGATATTTTTCGAAAATCCTACGTCATTGTACCGGAAATACCTTCCAGTATAACGACATTTTTTCCTTTTTCGGTCTCAGCTACTCAATCGGCCGGAATCATGTCAGCAGTGGAGGAACTTTTTTTTTGGCGCCTCCGAAGGCAGCGCTTAAGTCGCTTGGATCTCAATATTTTTCTAAGAAAAAAATATACAATATAGGTCAAATATAGCCAAATATATTCTTAATTTCCCGAAAAGTTTAATTGAGTTCTCTTCTTCCAAAAAATTACCGAATATACCCCAAATTTTCAGCGTTGACACTGGTATAGCCCCTTAATCATTGCTATATTTTCATTAAATTTAGCACTAAACCTTGTTAATATACATAAAAATAAATGTTCAAACAATTTTCCAATCGTCTTACTTATTCCTTCAAAATGATTTTTTTCAACCCTGGTTTTCAGGTCGTCACAGTAGTCTAACCCCTTAACGGAACTGGTAGACACGATTTTTATTTCATTCGATTGGAAACTCAAAAAAGAGGTTGCAACCTTTCCCCCAAAAAATTGGCTTGAAACATCGTAAAAAAATTAAACGACATAAATTCTCAAAAAATCTAATTTTTTCCAATTACGGCGTAAAAATTTTCAAATTAACTTTTAGCTTCGAACGTACGAAACATCTATTCTCAATATCAGAAAAAGATAATTGCTCGCGCAACAAAAAAGCGGCTGATACATTACGTAACGAAACGTCTCGAATCGGGTATTTTTGGAACGGTCATCGGTCGTTAATCGCCGCTGCCTCACCCAGTGAGCAAGGGGCCGTCCATATATTACGTCATTCTAAATTTGGGGGGGGGAGGTTCGTCTGCGGATGACGGTAAATGATGGATGAGGGGGGGGGGGCGTTTCGAAATTGACGTCATTCTTGTGATACCAGTTAATTCAAAATGTACAATAGTATATTGTACAACTAGAGTGGTTTCCCCGCATGAGTGATGAAAAATATTTTGCAAGTACCTAATGGTATTAATTATTGAACTCATTATTTATTTATTTATTACATAAGGTTTGTCTACATTATATTCGAGAACTTCAAATAACAGCGTACCTATGAAAATAGTTCGATCGAGCCAAAATGAATATGGGGAGGATGCGGAGATATTACCCGTGATCCAGGATTTGCAAGAATGGGTGAAAACTCCGTGGGAGCTATCCAAAGAAAACTAAAGAATAGGGAAGAATAATATTATTATATTAATGAAAATTGCCAAAGTACAAAATAATAAAAGATGATTCTATAACAATATGTGGGAGCTATCCAAAGAAAACTAAAGAATAGGGAAGAATAATATTATTATATTAATAAACATTGCCAAAGTACAAAATAATAAAAGATGATTCTATAACAAAATGTTTTAATGTTACCCAATTTTTCTCAAATCCGCAAATGTTTTAATTTTGCCAAACTGGTAATGACGTCAATTTTGCGAGAGGGGGGGGTCATTAGGAAATGACGATAGGATGATTGTAGGGGGGGGGGGGGGGGTCGAAAATCAGCAAAAATCGATGACGTAATATATGGACGGCCCCCAACTCGCATCACAGCAGCAAAAAAAAGAAGCATGTGCCTTATCGTAACCGTCGTTGATACCCTTCGCGTTATCACAGCTGCGCTTGCGAATTGGCCAACGAATTTTCGATTAAACAGGACGAATTCGAAAATCCGCGGATAAGCAGGAGAAGGAACGACGCAACGGTTTCGGACGTTTCACAATTCGAAGTTCGTACTCTCGGTGTACTTGGATTGTTTCAATTTTTTTTTTATTGATTCGTAATACTGCACAGCACGTTTCTAAATTTCTTTTTGTTTTGTTTCCTCGTCGAGGACACTCGTCTCGCGTAACGAATTCTCATTATTTCTTTTCTCGAATTATCTTACACTTGTATTCTTGCGATTCCGTTTGCTCTTTCTCTCGTCGTATCGTGCACGATTTCAGCCTTCGTATATTGTACTAGTTACATTAACAATAATAATAATAGTCATAACTAATGTCGTAGGCAATGAGCGTTTCACTGCAACGTGCGTACCTGCAGACGACGAACTGTCTACGGCTGTTTTGTCTTTTTTCCGAAACACGCTCACGAGACTTTCCTCGATCGCACATCGCGATTAAAATATGTTTAAATGCTGTCAAGCTTAAGATTGTGGAGATGAGATTGGTCAGACTAGAAAATCGAATACGTAAATAAATAGGTACTCGAACGCGTTTCGAAAAAAAAAAAAAAAAAAAAAATAACGATGAGAGAGTGTGAGAGAGAGAAAGGCTGTGACGCGTGAATTTTGAAAATTCAACGTTGCGAGCTCGTGTCGATCTCTCGTCGTTGCGAGTTTCGAGGCTGCCCGATAAAAAAAAAAAAAAGTCGTCAACGACGAGATCGAAAGGAAATTAACGGTGGTGGATATTCAACCGATTCTATTTTGCCATAGCGAGTCAAAATATCTACGAGTATTTGGTGATTCTGATTTCTCGACGGAGATTTCTTCCACTTGCTTTTACTTCGTTTGAGCGGCTACTTTCTTGCATATCTCGTTGGTGTATTCGCTGCATTTGGCCGATCCACCGAGATCACCCGTCAAGTACTTCGCCTCCTTGATCGTCGCGTAAGCCGCGTTCTCGATTATTTTCGCGTGATCGTTCAGGCCCATGTACTTGAGCATCATGACAGCCGAGAGCAAGAGAGCCGTGGGATTCGCCTTGTCCAGCCCGGCGATGTCCGGCGCCGTACCGTGAACCTGCGATCGATGATTGATGCATTTTTAACGTGTCGGACAATCGAGAAATTCGTCGGATTGCGGGCAGGACACGCGTAGTCCTTTAAGGGCGGGGTAAAGTATTTAAATTTTTTTTTTTTCATTTTTAAATTTTTTTTTTAAATGAATGCATAATATATCAAGAATATTGTGTTAAAATTTCAAGTCGATCGGAGTAAAATTGACGAAGTTATGAGTATTTGAGCGTCTATTGCTTCGTGCCGTTCTCTTTTCTTCTGCGTTTTTCAAACCGTTTTTCTGAGACTTGTCATATTTGAAGTCCGTGTGCACGATAACTCAAAATCTACTGGACCAATCGCTTTGAAATTTTGCACAGTACTTCTTCACATAATTCACCAGGTATTGTCGAGAGCTTGTTTGTTTTTTTTTTAATAATTACTAATTTTTCAACAACAAATTAGCCGATTTTTTTTAGCGAAAATCGGGTTTTTGGCTCCCAATTGCTACGAAAAGTCGAAAAATCGAAAAAAAAAAATCCTCCCGTCATTACATCGAGAAACATCTCCTTTAACAAATGCATTTTGATTTTTTTTGTTTCAAATGATTCTGTTGCGAGTTATGGTGCACACCGCAAACCAACTTTTTTTCGAGGCGCCTCCGGGATTTAATTTTCACTCGCTCAATTTTGAATATTTTGCAATGCAAATTTAGGAGAATGTTGTTCAAATGTTACTTTGTTATATGTAAATTTTTCAATAAACGAACACTATTCGTTACGCCAAAAAAAAATCTTAAAAACATGCCTTTTTTTCGCCGAATTAACTTTACCCCGCCGTTAACCCTTCGAGTGCACGCTGGGTCGTTTTGACCCACTGATTTTTTTTTCGTGTAAGTACGTATTTTTCAACGTATGCCCTACTTTGAACGAATGTTTTGGCATTTAATTTTCGTTTTCGTCAAAAAATACATTTATGGCCATAAAATATGGATAATTTACTACAAAAACAAAAACAAAAATGCATATTTACCGGAATAAACAGCTCAAAGTTTCTAAGAAACTGCCTTTTTGAGCGAAATGGCAGTTTTTAAGGGGTTATATACAGTTGAAATGTTCGAAAAATCGATTTTTTAATTTATTTTATTTTCGTAATGTACATATATTTAAGTACACACACAGAAAATTCCTTGTCAGTAGGTGAATATTCTCGAAGTTACACGCATATTTGTAATGACGTGTCAGAGCGTTCGGAAGTGCTTTTAAAACTTTAAACGCGTTTTTCTCAAGACTGTGTTTTTAAAGTCGGTGAGTATACTTTTCAAGTATATTTTTTTTAGTAATTAATGGAAGGTGTTTTCTCACCGATAAATATTTTCCATTTTGTAACCAATTTAAGGCCTAAATTGTTGTCAAAAATCGATTTCTTTTTTAGAAGCCGCCATTTTAACAAAAATTATTATCTTGCTCATTCCTTCGATCAATTACAAGATAATTCATTACATTAACGAAATATTTTTGGTTTTTTTTTTTTTTTCATTTTAGATGATCCAGTCCAGAAATATCGTGCTCACCGCAAGACCTCTTTTTTTTAGGGATGCTCCCACAGATCAGCTATCAAAATAATTATTTTTACAAATAAAAAATGTTGAAATACAGTCAAAAGTTACCATGATATGTGTACAATTTTTTGCGTCTGTTTAAAGGTCTTCTCAAGAAAAATTCTTGAAAAATCGATCTTTCCGGGCCTCCTGACCGTATGTAACCCCTTAAGCACAAGAATAAATAAAATTTATATTTAATTTGACGTGGTGTGGAAAACCGGACGGTTTTATTCGCCAGCTCGTTAGTTTATATCACGCATTTAGAGTTGTTTAGTGTATAAATTATTAGATAAAAAAAAAGTGGCCAGCGTGCCATATCCATAAAGTGCAATGCGGTTAACGTTTGCAGCGTTGAAATGCAACGAAGATCAATATTTTTATATTCCTTTTATTTCTTTTGACAGATTTTGCCCACAAAATCGTTCAACCATTTTTTTGGGGAGGGAGATTTTCTGGGAAGACAAAGACGTTAGGGGAGTCGTAAAAGAAGAGTGGTTAAGACCGAGATGCGGTAACTTAGAGAGGGCAGGGCAGAAAGGCTAAAGCAGTTGGTAGAGGAGACTTTGGAAAATTTGGAAAATTAACAACAAGTGGGTAGAGGGAGTCGACAACTGGAGAGGGGATAGAGTGGCAGATTGCCTAAAAGGCTAGGGGATAGAAACGCTGAAAGGACAAATAGTCAAAGAATTGGGAGAATACACAATGGCATTCAGAAGACTCGACGCAGCAGGCTGAAAAATACGCGAATCAGTTTATCAAATATCTCTAAACTAGTAGGCATGCAATGGACGGGCGAGCACTTTTAGGAAAACTTAACGTGTTATAGTGTTAGTAGTTATAGTCTTTTATATATTTTCATGCGGAATGCAAAAATGTGAAAAATGTACTGAACACTATAAGCTCGTTAATGTAATTTTTTGAGATATTTAATTAGCGATCTACAATGTAAATTAATTAGAAAAAGATCTTCTATAATATTAAAAATAAGGAAAAAAATGTAAAAAACAAGTTTCGTTGCATTTGCAACGATGCAAACTTCAACACCATAAAGTGCTGTATAAATGAGACAATTTTTAGAGTCGTAATTTTTCGTTAAAATTTCGGTAACTTGACTTGAAATATTACCAGTATACTGGAATCTATTTTTACTCCATTATAGACGAAAATCGTTAAGGCAGGATTCTACTTTGAAACTTTGAAACTTTCAAATTGTATGGAAACACCCACCTGGAACACGTCGAAGGCATATTATATGGCCCAGGCATCGCTGATTGAGGGTAAGATAATTTTTTCTACGATTTATCACTCACCAAAACTTTAAACGCGTTTCTCTCGAAACGACATTTTCAAGTACCGTGGTCGTGATAACTCAAAAAGTACTGAACCGATCCCTATGAAATTTGGAACACATATTTTATATGTGTGTACCAACCGACCTAACTACAATCAACTTAAAATTTTAATTAGAACTATTTTTTTATTGCAAAAAAAGACCCAAAAAAACGCATTTTTTTTCGTATTTTAGCCGCCATTTTGTTAGTTTTGCACGTATATAAAATATTCTAGTTAGGTCGGTTCCTGAAGACATACTGAACATGAAACTATTTGATTTTTTTGTTTCAGACCATCCGTCGGGAAGATTTCACGACCACGGCAACGGTACCTGCTTTTCGAGGCGTTGGCTTTAAACATATTTTACGTGTACAAAAAATGAATAAAATACATTAAAAAAAAATTTGTATGTACTTAAAGAGTGTATTTATTGAACAGTTTAAACCTAATATCGATATCTTTAATAGTATTCTCAGAAAAAATTCACGAAAATAGCGTTTCTTTCATGGTTTCAAAGTAGAATCCTGCCTTAAATTGTTTAATTTTAGGATTTCGTGAAAGGAATACCTTAACCCTTCCCTGACACATTTATATTTGGCCACGGCTTTGACACACTGGGTCAATTCGACCCGGATAGTACTTCATTCACCTGCCCTCAACAACCTTTCAGTCGATTTTTATTGAAAAAAAAGGGATACACGTTAAACATTTCTTAATATATCTGCATAATTTAAATTTCGAAAGTACAAAATTGAATTGTTGTAAAAAATTATTGAAAACTTTCAATTTTTGGAAAGTGAGCATTATATTTCAAATTCGTTCGGGTCAAAATGACCCAGTGTGCCAAGGAAGGGTTAAATAAATCATTGGAAAAAGATTTGCATTTTTTCGTGTTTATTTTGAGCAGCCAAATGTCAATTTCCCATAAAGTTCGTTAACTTTTAAAAATCAACCGTAACATTAGTTTTCCGCCCGATACGGCTACCCTTTCATTACGTTTTGGAAATGGAGAAAAAATTATCGCAAATCCAAAATAGCCTGCTCATGATACTTTTTTGACGAATATTTCCACACGAATATTCCTCCAGTCTCGTTTCACACATGCAGACTATTCGATGCCATCATTTTGTATCCACACCCACCCATGCTACATCCCGAGAGAAAAACCTCGAGCCCTTTTCCAAATTTTTTGGCTCCCAAAGCTAAGGTAGTTCGGCAAAGCGTAAGTATCAGCGGTCATTTTTGTAAGAGAGATCTATCGTACTCACAGACTCGAAGAGAGCACCGTTGAGGCCGATATTACCGCTGGGTGTCAGGCCCAGACCTCCGACCAAACCCGCACACATGTCGGAAAGAATGTCACCGTAGAGATTCGGCATAACGAGAACGTCGTATTGACTCGGATCCTGTACCATGTTCAGGCAAACGGTGTCGAGATACCTCTCCTCAAATTTGATCGATGGAAATCCCTTAGCCGCGTCGCGGCAACATCTCAGGAACAGACCGTCGGACATTCTCATTATGTTGGCCTTGTGGACAGCCGTGACCTGTGGAGAAAACTCATTTTTATCTTACCGTCCCGTAACGTTGTCTCCTTTTTAGCTTGTCAGGGGAATCTGTGGTAAAATATTTCACGGGCTAGATCTACCTAGGTCTACCTAGGGGTCGAAAAATTGCATTTTCACAAAATATTTTTATTCGATGGTATCATGTTTGGCTATATACTCTGAAAATTTAATTGAAATTTTCTTTGTTCTAAAATTTAATTTTCCAAAATTTAATTAAAAATTTCTTTATTCCAAAATTCTATTTTCTAAAATTTATTTTTCTAAAATTCTATGCTCTAAAATTTTTTTTTCTAAAAATCTATTTTCTAAAATTTAATTTTCTAAAATTCAATTTTCTCATATTTAATTTTCTAAAATTTCATTGTAATGTTCTATTTTCTAAAATTGAATGAGCTACAGCTTCTAACCGTTTTTCACACGTTTTTCACGAACCACTGTTTTCAAAATCGGTGGACATGATATCTCGAGAACCACTTGATGGATTGTTTTCCAATTTGCAGGAAATATGATGAGAAACATTTAAAGGAAGCACTCCCTATGGAGGCTTTAAAAAATGAATTTTGATTTATTGCCTATATTTATAGGTTTAAACATGTAGAATACGATACAGTTAGCGATTTTAGTCGATTCTAAAAAATGTCGTCCCGAAAGTCCTGAGCGTGACTCGCCTCTGCTCCGTTTGGAGCCCTGCGCGCAGGTATAGGCACCAGGTGGAGAGGTGAGTCGTTTATTGAATAATTGCTGTTAGAAACGCTTCTATACTCATAGAAATATTCAGCTGAATATAAAGCTGAAGGGCTATTATATGGTGCTAAACAGCTGACTAGTCGGTAAGTCACAGAATCGTACGTTTTTCCCGTGCCGAAACTTTAAACGCGATCATCTCGAAACTTTTTTTTCATCGAGTTGAAAATCGTCGTACACGCTTACTTAAAAACTATTTGACCGGTCAAGCTCATATTTGGCACACTTTTTTTTGATACTTATGTCCAATTGATGAATCGAAGACCGACTACAAATTATCAAACCAAATGTAGTTTTTGCTGAATTAAAGTATGAGTTTTTTTCCCGAACAAATAAACTTTGTTGTTCTAAGGCCTCCCTTTTAGCCAATTACCATTTTTTCGATATTATTGGTTCATCAAGTGACCACATGTATATACTAATCAATTTTTTTGCGCAGACTGTTTCAGATAATCCTACGTTTTGCTGGAGTGTACACCGCATTCAGCCTCCCTTACGGACAGCTTCACGGCGACTGGTTACATCTCCGCCAATTTTTACTTTTTTTAAGCAACAAAAATCGTTTTGAGAACTAGAATTATGTAATAAAAAGTACCTATGACCCTGAAAACATATATACATTCCTTCCCCTCCAAAAAAATCATGAAAATCGACTAAGATTTGGCGTGCTATAGGGATTGCCCCCCTTAAAGGTCGATGACGATCTCACTTTTTGTTAATCCATCTTCATTTTTCAAGTTACGTAAAAATGACGACTTTTTTCACAGATTTTGTACGCTCGAGTTTCTATTTGACTCCACGTTGTTGAAAAAAAATTCGTTTAAAAATCGACACGTATTTATTGTTAACTTGAATAACCCGTTTGGTTTTTCGATTTCGGATGGACCGTTTAAGCTGGAGAGTCCACCGCCAAACGGCGCGAAAAAAAATTCATTATCTGCCGGCGACCATGTTTTTGTTGTTTTTTTGTATTTGTTTGAAATTTTTTTAAAGGCTCTCAATATATGTATCTTTGTGTTTAAAGAAATGCGTTTCTTTTTTACCAAACGTTTCCAAAAAAAAATTGGAATTCGGCCATTTTTTTGGGACCTGAAGGTATATGTAGCCCCTTAAAAAAGCGAACCTTTTTTCTGTTATTGTCGGTTGCATATTTGAAGGCGAATTCGGCGACTCTGCTGGAAGCTTCCTCGGTGATCAATTTGATCGACTGTACAACGCCATCGACGATCTCGTGCTCGATGCCTGAGTATTCGCCCTCGGTGTTCTCGCGAATCGTCACCACGTCCACGTTGTCGTAAAGCGTTTTGTATCCCTCCAGGGAAAGGCAAGGACGAACATTCGCGTACAAATTGAATTCTCTGGAAAAAAAAATGGAATATTCATGACATTGCAAAGTCGAGCAGCGGACGAGCAAGCTGAACGCGTCTGTTTCCTATATTTGTACAGACTGCGCGGCCTGGCACCGATTTGGAAATGAGCTCCGATCGACCGAGAGATAATGAGAAGCATACAATCGTGTCCAAAAAGTGAGGGATTTCGAGAGTGCGTTTGAATGCGTGGAACAAAAAATACTTCCACTCTTATCTCTTTGAACAATATTATTAAGTAAAATAAGGAAAAGCATGGCTGATTCAAGCCCTCCAACTCAAGTTTGAGTGATAGCGCTCGATTATTTTTTCCCCCATTCGATTAACACCAAAAAAATTTACTCTTTACGTTTAAATTTTAATAAATCAACAAATAATGAATATTTGCTAAATCTCGATGAAGATTCTCAAAGCTGACACGGTAACTTCACCAAACGTTTTTATGAATCTCGAGATTATTTTTATAAAAATGATAGCTATTGGGAAAATGCCTGTTTTCTATTTTCAACGAGAAAAACATTTGTTTGGCAAGTGCCGGTAATTTGTGCAGAAATAACGATTCGAGACGTTTTAAAAAAGCTTGGGTAATTCTTTAGATAAGTGACTTTTCATGACGTTGAAGTTTGCATCGTTGTAATGCACTGAAAATGATTTTTGTTTTGTTTCGAAAATTTCCTTTAGCAGATTAAAGCTACCAAAATCACGAAAAAATGCTTTAGGCTTTTCATTTAGCAATTTACAGCAAATTTGCAAAATATGATTTTGGATAATAATGAAAATAAAAAATTTCGTTGCGTTCCAACGATGTAAACTTCAGCCCCGTGACTTTTCCGCAAAATATTACCCGATTTATCGGATAAAATATCACTCATTGGGTTATAAATGATGATATTCAGTCGGGGGGAGTTGAAATTTCTCATTAACAATTTTTTTACGAGCAAAAAATCGTTAAAAATAATTTCGAATTTTTCAAAAACCCAACCAAAGCTAATATATGCGTGGAAATGTTCAAAAATGCCCTATTTTATCACGTGTTTCCGCGTCAACCCCTTCAATACCCCATAACTTTTTATGGAGGGTGAATTTCAGCTTCCCCCGACTGAATGTCATCGTTTATGACCCAATAAGTGAGAAAATAGTTAAAAAATTATTTTAAGCTCATTTTTCGGCAAAGTCACTTATCTAAATAATTACCAAAGCTTGTTCAAACATCATTTTGGAGTTTAGATCGTTGAAATGCAACGGAAAGCAATTCTTTTGAATTGTCCAAGCTTTTGTTTGGCTGTGAAAATTAGTCAAACGTTTTTGCCTATTTTTATTAGAGATTCACGAACTCAATTTGCAAAAAAAAAAGCCTTTGAATAATGATGTTGAAATTAATCCTTTTCAATTGATCAAATGTCTTTCTGGCCGATTCGGGCTATGAAAATCACTCGTACATTTTTATCTACCCTCGTTAGAGATTGGGCTCGATTTGAAAAAAAAAAAAGATTTTGGATAAGAATTTTTTTTTTGTTAAATCGTTGCATTCCGTCGATGGAAACCTCAACGTCTTTTTGGATAAGTACAATAACGCAGAAATGGAAAGTACACCAAAAAATCGTTGCATTCCAACTATGCAAACTTGAAAATCGTGTTTGTTTGGGTTTGCGAGGGTCAGCTTTGAGAATTTACATTGAGATTTGGTCAATATTCATTAGTTTCGTTATTCAAGTTTGAACCTAAAGATAAATATTTTTTCTCGTAAATTGAAAAGGAACATAATTATCAATAGCTACCACTTGCAGTTAAAAGCTTGAATTCGACACAAAACATTTTCCACATCTAATACTGTTAGAAAGGGTAAAGATTTTTTTTTGGTTCGGTACGCCCTACACGATATTATTACACTTTCCGACAAAAAAAAAACGCGTTTAATGACATAACCATCTAAAGTGCTGTTCGTCCGCGCCGAAATTTAATTTATGCTTTCACAGTGATAACGTTTAAAGACGACCCGAAATCTTTCCCTCCTTTGACCATTGCCCATTCCCCTTGGATGTTATGTAATCGTCTCCGCTAGCCAAAAAGACGCTTGAAATAAAGTTGCCAAACGGTGATATCGAATGCTCCGTAATGTGATAAAAGACTCGTTTCTGACTGATGAAATTATCATTTCTTACAAAAAGCAGAGAGAGAGAGAGGTGACACGAGAAAACTCACTTTCTCAGAGCGAGGTTAAGAGATCTGTGACCCTTGCCGATGGGTGTCATCAGCGGTCCTTTCAGACCGATTTTGTTCTTGTTCACAGAATCTATGGCTGCCTGGGGAATTCCGAATCTGCCGTCGGGCCCCTTAACCGGTGTGACATCGACCGTCTCCCACTCTATCGGCACCTACTCGTTCGGCGATACAAAAAAGGGCAATGTTTCTTGACCATAATAATAGCAACATTTTTCATTTGTGGATTGTGCTATTTTGTTCATATTGTCTCTTTGCTATTGCATCGTTGAGGCTACAAATGTCTCTGTTTTTCAACGAAATTTGATATTCTGTATCGAAGGTACCCAATAGCGACAAAAAAGGAAAATTGAGCGTCTCAACGCGTAAGATACAAGAAAAGAATACTTTTTATTATATAGACTTTTATCTGATTCTGAAAATTACCAATAAGAGAAAGACAAGCTGCGATTCAATGACTCAAATGAAAAATCCATTTTAAGTAACGTTGAGCCTTGTTATAAATTATTCGTCAATTGAGGATGATTCAATTCAAAGAATTGATTCTGTTTCCCATTATTACTTTTATAATTCGTCTATGTCGCATAGTTTTTTTTCCCCCATCGACGCTTATTTCTTATTAAGTTTATACAATTTAATTACATCAAATTGATTACCTATTGTAACATTTACAATAACAGCGAATTTATATATGAGATTGAAGTTTGCATAGTTGGAATGCCATGAAGATTATTACTTTTCAATTGCTCGAGTTTCTTTTGGCAAATATTTGTTACGAAAAAGAATTAATTTATCATTAAAACACGAACGAAAATGTTTTAAAACATAATAAAAATGTAATAAAAATACAAAGAAAAACTTTCATTGCATTCCAATGATGCAAACTTAAAGACCGTGGATACATTCCAAACGTAGACGGAAAATGCAAATAGAAGACGAGAAAAATAAAAAAGATACATAATAATAGCATTTGTATAATTGTACAAAAACTATACGTTATTAGTATAGTAAGTAAGCTGATGAGAAAATACAGAGACAATAAATTATAAAGGATAATTATTTCTGCATATGGTAAATGAAAGGTAAATTAATAAAAATTCCGAAAATCCGTAATACATGAATGAATTATTTTCGCACCTGGTAAATAAAAGATAAAGTCTTAAACAATGAAAAAATGCATAATACATGAATGAATTATTTCTGCATATGGTAAATAAAAGGTAAAGTATTAAAATTTCAAAAAATCCAAAATACATGAATTCACAATTTTCGCAAACATTTTATTTTGGTTAATAAAATGTAAACTATTGAAAATTTATAAAATCCACAATACATGAATGATTTTTGCGTATGGTATATGAAACGCAAAGTATCAAAAATTCAAAAAATCCATAATCCACTACTTAATTCCCATGTAAAAAGCACCAACGACAAAAGTGCTAATCGTGTAATTGTGGCACAGCAGTAACGAAGCAAGAACAAAGGCAGACAAAGTGAATAAAGTGACAATCAAGAGAGGAGGAGGAAACGCGAGATTCGTCGACATCAAGCAGAGCGTTAGCCGTAACAGAAGTTAGGCGAGAGTGGGGCGGACGAAAAAGACAAAAATATCTCACCTTGGCAGCGTCGAAGATCTTCTGCACAGCAGCCGAAATTTCGGGGCCAATACCGTCGCCTGGTATAAGTGTGCATTTTTGTAGTTTGCCACTGTAAAGACGCACACCGCCGAGTTTTGGCGAGATCTGCACACGATAATGATCAATGAAACGAATTTGAATATTCCTATGCTCGGAGACAAAGAGAGCGAGCGACAGAGAGAGAGAGAAGGAGAGGATCGAAACTTTCGAAGAGCAAAGGAGACGGACATCGGAGCAGACGAATATATAACCTTACGTGTGGATTCTAACCTTTTAAAAATTAAAATCGACGGGCAATTCGTTGGGATTGGAGTTTTCATTGGATTTCCGGGATAAGTCACAGGCTCCTCGTTTACTTACTGCTTTGCGTATCCACTGGGCAGCCATTATTTTAACGATTTACAACCGAACGAATAAACCTTATTACGGGATTGAGTTACCGCACGTCAGGCCCGATACGCGACGAGAGAAAAGAGAGACGAGCCCAGTACCCGATTGGTCCACTCAGGACCGTGTCTTCTGCTGAGATATACCGAATCCCCGAAAATTGCGAATTTTCGAACACGCGAATACAGATGGCGCGCGCTTTCAATTCCCATTCGAATTACGTTACGAAAATTAATAAAATATCGCTTTTCTCAAATTCAACGAGTCTAGTTAAAGTCAGTGGAAGATTATTCTCTCCTGACAATGCTCGCCACTACTCGTGTTCTCACGATATACTGACACATTTTTTTTTCTTCTTCAATTATTATGGTAAAGTCAACGCAAAGCTCGGGGTAGATGGCGCCACCATAGCACGTCCCAACATTTCAAACTCACGTCACGTCCCCGAAAGTGAATGATTATACTTATTCGTCGGAAAATCGAATATTATAACATTAAAAATTTGAATTTTTCGCTACTTTGAAATTTTCTTGTGTTTCCGCTATTAAAACGGATTTTTTAGAGCGACCCACGTCGCTGTTTGTACCACATATCTGTGAAAGACATTGACGTTATTGCAGAGTTCATTTGTTATTGTTCTCTGTTGTGTGCAATGAGTACTCAAAATAAATTCGCTTACTCAAGGGGTTAGGCCACAGTAACGGGTTTAAAATCATGTGCGAATTTAACAATTTTTTTCGTATGAAAAAGTCATTCACTCATAAAATTAATTACACATCTATTTAGTATGAATATCAAGCTGATAGAAAAAATATTGTTTTTTTCGATGTACAAAATGGCCGACTGCTAATATGTTCTTTTATCTTTTTTAGGCGCTCCTCGGCGTGACATGTAGCATCCACAATTTTTTACCTAAAACAAAACACAAAAATTCTCGTCAATATACATTAGAATACCTAGAAAAGTACGTACGGAATTTGAAAAATATTGTTTTATTCAAAAGTTGTAGGTATTTGAGCTTAAGAAATGAATTTTCAGTAAAAAAATTCGTTATAACTGCTCATAAACTGCTCATAAAATGAAATTTTTTCGATTAATCAGAAATTCCGTACGTACTTTTCTGCGAAATGCGATTAGGAACATAACTTTTAAATTTGAAGTAAATCGAGTGAGAATTGTTGAAGTTATTTGTTACGTCAATTGGAAAAAAGCTGTTTCGAGAAGTTTCGAGTAGTCGGCCATTTTGTACATACAAATATATATATATTTTTTCCAACAGCTTGATATTCATACTAAATATATGTGTAATTAATTTTAGAGTGAATCTTTTTTTTATACGAAAAAAATTGTTAAATTTGCACACGATTTTATACCCGTTACTGTGGCCTAAGGCCTTAAGAGTCAATGAATTGACATCCATCCTCAGAAGCAGAGGGGCTAACGTGACGGGGTAAAAAAAGGACAAATCTATTTCCCCCTGTTTGCACCCGGCGTCATCATTAGGAAACAAATATGTACCTACATCCTCCGCACAACACTGAACGACTTAGGGGGAGGGTAGGGGTTTGCACTTTTGAAAAATCGACTTTTTTTTGTCTTTTCTTATAGTTAAACATTTCAAGAATATAATCCCAAAATTTCAAGTCAATCAGAGCAAAACTCTCGAAGTTACTGACTATTTAGTCCCGCCCCTCTAACACTGTAGCTCCGACTTCTCTAAACTTCAAACGCGTTTTTCTCGAAACCACTTTTTCAAAGTCCGTGTTCACTGCCATTCGAAAACTGCATGACCGATTTATTTCAAACTTGGTACACACTTTCTACATATCAAATACCTCCCCCCAACGGTTAATTAGAGATTTTTTTTTTATTGAGGGGGGTTTCCACTCCCAAAATGGCGGAATTTTTCGTGAAAAATAGCACTTTTCACTTTACATGACCACCAAAAATTTAGAAATAAAAAAAAAATTATCAAAGTCCGTTGGGGGGAGGATTTGATGATACTTTGACTAAATTTTAATGGTACTTCATTTCAGATAATTTCTAGCTGAGATACAGTAAACACCGCAAATCGTGTTTTTCCAAAGACGTTCTTGGAAAAGCTTTGTCACCGGCTAGTTTGTGGATATTTTCACGTAAAAATTCCACGAAATGTTCTTGAAATGACACTTAACAATGTACAAAAGGTTTCAATAAATTTACTCTATCCGTATAGATGAAAAAAAATCGCAAAAACGTATTTTTTTCACGCTGAAACCCCTGACGTTCCCTTAAAAAAGAACAGCTATCTACCCGTAAATAGCTGGAGAAATCGTAAACAAATGAATAAGTTTGACCGTCTGGTTGAAAACAAACGCTCAAACACCGCTCGCTCGGGACATGCTACGCTAGCGTCGCCAGTGACGAAAACTGGCACTTGTCCTTCCCATACCGCTTGCACGCCAGCGAGCCGGAAATTCCCCATGTGACGAAAGTCGTTCAGCTGTACCGCGTAGTTTCCGATACCGCTACCTGACTTCCGGTCGCGAACATCCGCCATCTTGTAAGACGCGCTTTCCCCCCCGTTGCTTGTCGTTCTAACCATCGTTGTCTCTGCATACGTTGCGTCTTGACGTAGTTTTTTTTTTTTCGAGTTTCCCACTCGCCGCTTCGCACGAGGAAAATCTTGTGACAACATTGACACAGCCGAGGAGCCCTCGACGACGATGAAAACGGACGAGTAAGTTTGTGCTTATCGCGCGTATCATACGCGCTCCATTCACGCCGCGTAAATCCTACGTTGCACTTCTGTTTATGCATCGGAATGGCGGTTCGAATTTTCGCCTGCGCGTTGTTACGCCGAACGTTCGCAAATTTGGTCGTTTCTCGTCATTTTTCGGGCCCCGCGTCTTACGGAGTTCGCCCCGTTGGTTTTTGTTCTCTATGGCAGATCACAAGTGAAGAACGACGATCGCGAAAGGAGCCGGGAGCGCGATCGCAACCGACGCTCCGACCGTCAGAGCCGCATGAGTTCTTCCAGTAGAGACCGCAGCAGAGATAGAAACGACAGAGCCGGACGCAAAGTTTCCGATCGCAGGATCTACGTGTCCAACATACCGTACGACTTCAGGTGGCAGGATCTCAAGGATCTCTTTAGAACCGAAGTCGGCAAAGTAGCGCACGTCGAGCTATTCACCGATGAGAGCGACAAGCCCAGAGGCTGCGGCATCGTAGAGTTCGAGGATGCCGATTCTGTCAAAACCGCCGTTGACAAAATGCACAGATTCGATATCAAGGGTAGAAAACTAGTTGTTAAGGAGGTATGTCGGTCTATTTCCTTTATTGTTTACTGCTGCCAATGACGTTGTTACTATTACAGAACTTCGATTATGCTAACCACAATTCGGTTCATCCCAACGCTTGATTACCGAACGTAGGTGTGCAATATATCCTACGGTCTAGCAAGAACCGTGTAGTTTCAAGCCCGTTTTTCGTCTCCCGCTGTTCATTCGATTGCACACTGGCTTCTAGCGGCAATTTTAATTTGTTTATTTGGGTTGCACATAGATAAATGTGAATTCTAGCGAATTCACTAACTCTAGTCAGGACTTTGAGTCAGTCCTTCGATTCCCAAGCGTTAACGCAATGTTCTTACATCAGAGGAAGAACCGGAAATTCTTCCGAAGCAAGACACGAGCGAAACTAGCGTAGCTCGTGTCTGCCTTTATGATGTTTGAAAAATAACGATTTTTTATATAAAGAAAAAGCGTGCGACTCGACGATGGATGACTATACAAAACTAAAGAAATGATATAAATATTGAAAGCTTGAAAGCGGTGTACACTACCGGCCAAAAGTTTCCGGACACTTCAGATAATTGCAAAACTGTCGATCACTTTGGATAATTGCAAAAGTATATTTGAATAGTATAATCAATTGTACAGAGCTTTGCAATTATCTGGTGTTTTGCAATTACCTGAAGTTTCCAGATACTTGGCCGGTAGTGTGTATATACAGGGTGTCCAGTCATGAATGGATAATACTGCAACCGTCGATAGGTATCATGTTCTACCATGTGCTGGAATTTCAATTTAGTAAAAGTGCCATGGTTTTTGAGATTTCAGGCTTTATGTTTTTTTTTAACCATCTGGTTTTCGCATGTTATTTCTACAAATGATATGAATCGATAATAACTAAGCAACTTTATGAAGTAATTGGCCCGATATGCGTAGTTTTTTTTACACTGCAGACTATCAAAGTCAGATGTTTGATGGGTTTGTATGAAAATTCTGCATAAGATCTTTTTTCATAAAGTTTCCTTAACATTTAAGGAGTAAGGCCACTGTAACGGCCCAAAAAAAAAGGTTTTTTCACTAATTTTTTGCTCCCGAAATTGAAGGTATTTGAAAAAAAACTTTTAATGGTGTTATCGGGCATACATTAAACTTTATTATAAAATTTTTTTACAGTAAAAAAAAAAAACAAAATGGCGGTTCCACAGCTATCTTCCCGGGACATGTTTTGCTTCCAGGGCTCCGCGGCACGCAGCACCACTGGTGCACTTTTGAATCTAGAACAAAAAAAAAACCATTAATCTAGAGGGCTATAGCTAGAGAATGTCGATCGGATTTTAAAAAGTATCAATTTTTGTGGATTTGGCGTGCGTTTGAAAAAAAAAATTGATTTTTGACGAAAAAAACGGCAAGTTTTTTGTTAATAAAAAATCAATAAATAAAGTTCTTGAAAATTCCGATCGACATTCTCAAGATAATGTAAATGTTCACATCTGGTTAAAATTTCAAGTAAAAAAAATGAAAATTGTTCGAGTTATGCTGCGTGCCATTTTGAAAAACCATGTTTCGAGAAAAACGCGTTTAAAGTTTTGCGAATAGTTTTTTATTGGAAAAAATTAAAAAAAGAAGTTAAAAGGATTTAAACTATTTTTAAACTAGAGGGTTTAAACTATTTTTTAAGCCAATAAAAAAAAATCGATTTTTCAAAAAATTTACAGTGGCCTTACCCCTTAAGGTTGAAAAGAAGATTTTCTAGATAAAGCCAATAACAAAGGGTATTTTTCAAACTGGGTCAGACGTTATCATTTGTAGAAATGACATGCGAAAAACCGAAAGCAGATGATTTTTATCTCGAAAACTGTGGGACTTTTACTAATCTGAAATTCCAGTATATAGGCTGGAATGATCTGATCTATCGACAATTGCAGGATTATCCATTCATAGCAAGACACCCTGTGTGTGTATATATATAATATAGATTGTGTATTTATTTTAATTTGCGTTTCGATTATCCGAATCATCTTCAGTTCCAATTAATTCGGATAATCGAGGTTCTACTGTATTATTATTATTAATAATATTTTATTTTTTACCTTATTATCGCCATTAATTACTCTTAAATATTTCTCTTATTAGACTATCAACACCATACTATTAACTTCATATTATTATTGGTACTCCTGATACTACGATTCCTATTACTTATACTCATTCTTATATCATAATACATCGTTTTACTTTCTCGCAGACATTTTCAACTTCAGCTATTTTCAGAATCCGCTAATTACTCGTTCAATATCTTTCGCAAACGATTTTCATTACCTCATTTTTTTAAAGCGTTCTCTCAATCTCCGTAGCACTTTGAATGAAATCCCATGAAACATTGATTCTTAATGGCGTCGAAATGTACATTGTCGGAATGCACCGATGTTTTTTCTCCATTTTTATACTTCTTCATTTTTATCATCATCCAAGTCCTTTTTTTTTTGCAAAATGTGGTCGGAATTTTCTAATAAGAATCCGTAGAAACGTTTCAGCTATTTTCGCAGTCTAAATCGGCCAACGAAAATTTGAGTAACTGAAAAGAATTCATTTTCGTTGCTCTCCAACGATGCAAACTTCAACGCCATGATTCTTGCTCTAGTATATGACGAATGTGATTTTTTAAAAGCGCAAGTGAAAAACAGTGAGTAAATTGTGAACATAGTTTGTTACTTACTCCATTGATTTTTATGATATTGAAGTTTGCATCCCTGGAATGTAGCAAAAATTAATTCTTTTTAATTGTTCTATTTTTTTGGCGGTTTAAAATGTGTAGAATACTTAAATGTTGTTACGTACTATCAATGGGGCGGTCCATAAATTACGTCATTTTAAAATAGGGGGGGTGGTCTGATCGTTGGATGACGGTAACGATAATTGGATTATGACGATAGGAAGGGGATAGGATGATTTGGGGGGGGGGGGGGGTTGAAAATCAGCCAAAATCGATGACGTAATATATGGACGGCCCCAATAGAGATTTGCAATCTTAACCCTTAGCGGCCACACGGGGTAACTAGTTACCCCAGGCTCAGAAAAAGTGAAATTAGAGGTCTAAAACCTTTGAAATTGATACAAGCAACGACATCTGCCGGTAGTAGACATGTGTGAGATGTGACTCCATTACATAGGAAGCCGAAAAAACGCGTGGCGGCGCCTTGAGCGTTCGTTTTCTCGGCGTGGGGTAACTAGTTACCCCACTGTGGCCGCAACCGTTGCCCGGCACATATCTTTTTTTTTTTTCAAATCGACTTGTTTGTGGTGTCAATAGACAATAAAGGTAAGTTTTTTATATTCTAGTAAAAAAACATTCTTTTCAATCCTAGTCGTTATGGAAGTCTGTTCATGTGAAATAATTCAGTTTCATTTTTATATGATATTGTTTATTGAATAAATCTAGTCTACGTTCATTGTAGGATAACACGTGGGTTCTAGGTTATGAAAATACGATGTATAAACTTAGTTTCGTATATATGAACAATTTTTATGTCTGAAATGCCCCTAAATAAAAAAAATCGACAAGATACTTTCCAAACAATTTTTTTTACTAAAAAAGTTCCACGTCTGCATGTGAGAAGTGAAATAAATTTTTTTCATTTGATTACCGCGTGTTGGCTTTTTTGTCATCTATTCCCGCGTAAGAATGTATACATGTCCACGGGGATAGTATATTTTCTCTTTCCAATGAACGAATACAATAATATTCGTGTACACGTGGGGCGTGCGCGTATTCATTCAAACGCATGATATCTATATTTTTTTTCGAACATACTATTTTATGTATAAATACATATCGTATTTTTTTATAAACTTATTTTTATGAATTTTTTATTTTCTCCAGATGTACAATTTTCGGACGAGAAGTCAGCGGAGAGAATTGCTGGAAGAAGTTGTTAACGGTCATTCTGATTGTGAAGAACAATCGAACACGGAGTCAGAACAAGATGTATTGTCAGGCTCGAGCGATTACCAAACTGACGATTTCGACGAAGAAGACATGCAAGATGCAGTTCAAAATCAACGGACTCTAGCATCTCGCAAACGTAAAGCGAGTGAAGCAGGAAATCAATCGTCTTCAAAATCTCGTCCACGTGGTCGCCCATCGACCAAATTATACGGTAAAAATAATTTTGCCTGGGAAACGCAATCGGCTGAACAAAGATCAGATCGTGTAAGCAGCGGTGAAGTTCCGTTTGAAGCAAGCTTGGCAGATGATGCTGTAAATCTGGATTCGCTAGAGAAGTTTTGGGATCTCTTGTTCAATCAAGAAATCATCAAAACGATCGTCGACAGCACGAATGAAAAAATCGAGGAGGTGTCTGCTAGCCTGGTTGTTGAAGATAGAGCCCAGACCTACCACCATCACACTGACCCTCTTGAAATCAGAGCTTACATCGGTGTTTTGTACTATGCTGGCTTATGGCAATCTTCCAAGGTGGATAACAACGAACTCTGGGACAAAAGAAACGGAATCAACTTCTACAGGAGTGTCTTTCCTCGAATGAGGTTTGAATTTCTTCAGTCTTGTCTGCGTTTCGACGCAAGAGAGAATAGAAATCCAAATGACAGATTTTCGCCCATCAGAAAAGTTTGGTCCATTTTCATCAACAACTGCACCAAGTATTATAATTCAAGCAATAAATGTACCGTCGACGAACAGCTGCTTGGATTCAGGGGTCGGTGTGCATTTCGAATGTACATCAAGTCAAAACCAGACAAGTGCGGACTAAAGCTGTTAACCCTCAACGACGCTTCGACCGCCTACCTGATTCACGCTATCCCGTACCTGGGAAAAGACACCATCATTGATAATCCCCAGAGATTGCCTAGCGAAGAATACTTTTTTCAAGCTGTAACGACTCCGATACACGGCACCAATCGCACGGTGACGTGCGACAATTGGTTCACCACCGTCCCTCTGCTGACCAGAATGTTGGATCAACCTTTCAACGTGTCTCTGACTGGAACTATCAAAAAGAATAAACTGGAGATTCCCATGGAGATGAAGTTAGCGTCGAAGAATCCTCCGGAAACAAAGTTTTGTCACACCAAAGACATAACTTTACTTTCCCATACACCGAAGAAGAACAAAATCGTCTTGGTGGCTTCGACTTATCTCCGTACCCAGGAGATAACGGACGGAAAGCCGAATATCATTCTCCATTATAATGATACGAAAGGAGGGACGGATACTTTCGATCAATTGTGCCGCGCCTACTCAGTCGCTCGGAGAACGAACAGGTGGCCGATGCGGATTTTCTTCGGGATGCTCGATCAAGCAGCCGTCAATTCCCGCATTATGTGGAAACTCAAAGTCGGCGACACACGGGAATCCACTTCTGCAATCATCGTTTTGAAGAAACTGATTGCTCACCTCACCTTCCCGATGCTACACCAAAGATTAGCAGGACCATTTCTTCGGAAAGAGCTACAGATGGTCATCAAGGGCATCATAAAAATTGACAACAACCAAGAAATGGGCGATCTGGAAAAAGATACCTTCGAACAAGCGCGGAGGTGCGTACTGTGCGACCGAAAGAAGAACAAAAAAACGCGTGTTGGATGTTCGGCCTGTAGAAGACCGGTTTGCGAGGAACATTGGTTCCCTTTGTGCATGACGTGTGCTAGTCAATAAAATAGGATTGAAAATAATTTTTTTTGTTCAAATATCATACAAATATTTTTTTCACCTTTCTGTACGTAAATATGTATTTAGAAGCTAATAAAATACAAAAAAAAAGCAAATTTTATGATTTGTAATGTTTTTCATTTTTCCCTCCAGTAATTTTGCAAAATAAATATACTTTTTGATTTATCGCCGGATACTGTTATTTTTTTTATGGTAGTGGAATATGTTGTGCGTACAATCTTAAAAATTTAGCCCTTAATATTGAAAAATGGCGGAGTAATGAATTTTTTTTCTGAAAAAAGTCATTTTTGCTGAATTTGCACATCTATGACCAGTTTTTAGAACGCCATCTATAAATTGACTGATAAAAATCATTAGAAATGTTGAAGAAGATGAAACAATTGAAGATCATAAAAGGTATAGAAAGGCGAACCTGCAAACTTATTAAAGTGTCCTTGAAACAGTGTTTATTTTCAGTGAAGTAAACCATGAGTGTTATCGCCTTTCTGTACTTTCTGGGCCTGTCTAAGAAATGTGTAACGTACATATTAACGTACGCATTGATATTGATGGTCGTCATTTCGAACACTTACTATAAACGTAGTCATTTTATTTACTACCGAAACTAAGTATTATCGCCTTTCTGTACTTTCTATGGCCTTCAATGACCTTGTGTTATAGGTCGTTGAACTCGTTTTAAGCTCCTCTTTCAAGATACAGAAAAAAAAACATACGGATGCATTTAAAAATATAGAGTTGACCTTTAAATGTCCAAAGTACCTGCAAAAAAGCTATTATCGCTATCGGATGGCCCCTTTCGTACCGTACAGTTTCATTTCGGCAAATATTTCTGTGAACCTTATAGTTTCAAAGATATCCAAGGTGCTAATAGTTATTGATCCACCCTGTATAGGAGGACATGATCTGACCAATCGACAGTTTCAGGATTATCCAATCATAGCAGGACACCCTATATATATATATATATACATATAATATAATATAGATTGTGTATTTATTTTAGTTTCTGTTGTATATTATTCCGTCAGAAAAAAATTGCGTTTCAATTATCCGAATCATCTTCAGTTCCGATTGATTCGGATAATCGAGGTTCTACTGTATTATTATTTTTATTTCTATTATTTTATCTTTTAATTTATTCTCGCCATTAATTATACTCTTACCATCGCGTTGTTTTTATCAGACTATCAACACCATACTATTAACTTCATATTATTATTGGTACTACTGATACGACGATTCCTATTACTTATTACTCGTTCTTATATCTTATTACATTCTTTTACTTTCTCGCAGACATCTTCGACTTGAGCTATTTTCAACATCCGCTAATTACTCGTTCAGTATCGTTCGCAAACGATTCTCCTTACCTCATTTTTTTAAGCGTTCTCTCAATCTCCTTAGCACTTTGAATAAAATCCTATGAACGATGGGATCCACATGAATGTCGGAAGAAAACGATGTTTTTTGTCCATTTTTTCACTTCTTCATTTTTATCATCGTCCAAGTCCTTTTTTTGCGAAGCGGTTGTAAATTTCTAACAAGAATCCGTAGAAACGTTTGAGATATTTTCGCGGTGTAAGTCAACCAACAAAAAATTTTTTAACTGAAAAGATTCATTTTCGTTGCATTCCAACGATGCAAACTTCAACACCATGATTCTTGCTCTAGTATGTGACGAGTGTTATAAAAAAACGCAAGTGAAAAACAGTACTAAATTGTAAAGATAGTTTGTTACTTACTCCATTGATTTTTATGATGTTGAAGTTTGCATCGTTGGAATGCAACGAAAATTAATTGTTTTTAATTGTTCAAATTTTTTGGCCGGTTTAGAATGTGTAGAACCCTTGAAGGTTTTTGCGTATTATCAATAGAGATTTGCAACTTACTTTGCAGAAAAGGTTTTGGATAATGATAAAAATAAATAAATAATAAATGAATAAATGAAAATCGTTGCATTCCAACGATGCAAACTTCAACGTCGTTGATTTTTATATTATGTGACAACTAAGATTTACCGAGTTTCAGACAGGCTTTGAAATATTTGACCAAGATTGATAAATTTGGTTTATTGGTATTTTTTGGCTTGGAGAACTTTTTATTTTCACAGCTAGCCAAAATATTTTACGTTCTACGGATCAGGGAGACGGTGGGAATAAATTGTATCGCAAGACATAGAAATGAGGGAACTGTAATTTTTCGTCCAGGACTATGACGTGGAGCGAGACAAGTACGGACGTCTGGCGAGTTCCAGAAACAACGACAGACCGCGAGAAGATAGATTCAGGGACGCGCCGAGAGGCTCTGGTATGGGCAGACAGAATATACCGGCACTGAACATAGGCGGAGGAAATAGTGGTGGCGGCGGCGGAGGAGGAGGAGGAGGCGGCGGCGGCGGTGGTGGCGGCGGAGGCGGCGGAGGCGGATCTGGAGATAACAAGTTCGGAAACACTTACGGTCTTAGCACACAGTTCCTGGAATCCCTGGGAATCAATGGACCTCTAGTCACCAGAGTTTTCGTCGCCAATGTACGTATACTTGCGAAAATTATTAAATGTTTTATTGCACGGTTTTAACATAGTGCCGGCGCGCACATTGTTATTAGAGCTCTGCTTAATATTTTTCATATGCTTCAATGTACTCTGTCGCTTGTATTTAGAAACTTAACGTTGCAGGATATTAAGGCTGCACGAAGGAATATAAAGTGGAGATATTTATAAAGATTGCTTTTTAGATCGTTAGAGTCTAAAATTTATATGTCGAAATTTCTTTTGGCAGATTTTGACTTAAAAAAATCCCTTAAGAAGTGAGGCTTTTAGGACAATCTGAAAATCAGGTCGATCACGTGATCTGAAGGCATAAAACCACTCTAGTGGCAGAACATGAGGCCTAACTTTGACAATTTATTTTGGAAGTATGAAAAAAGGAATTGCAATTCTTTTGAGAGGGTTTATTTAACGCATATTGACGTATTAAAAAAAAAAATTATTATAATTTTCATACAATATGACGGCGACAGAGCCCATCTTGAAAAACGTGTTTTTTTACAAATAGCTTCACGGGAGAACGGTTTTCTCGTAAAGTATAAGATCTGGAACAAGAACAAACAAAAAATTATAATCTATATGTTATTAGCTACAGGACTACGTAGGGATTTTTTAACCCTTGGTCTGCCTGGGGTTTTTTGGCACCTTCAGCCTGCCTAGGGGGGTCGTTGGCGTCCTGACGTTTTTTCAACCTGTTTACGTGGGGCTAAAAATCTGAAAAAATTCATGGAGTTTCTTCAAACCTTTAAGTTGAAGTATCGATCATAAAATTATAAACAATTAAATTGTTTAATATATTTTTTATCAAAAAAATGATGAAAAACGGGGTCAATGCATTTGTTTACTCAAAAAATCATAACTTTAAGACAAATAAAGATATCGAAACTGCCAAAAAAGAATATTAAAGGGGAAGATTGTCGCTTTCGAGAAAAAAATGAGCCGCGTCCAATTTTTGTTAAATTAACCTTAAGTTTGGAACCTGAAAATTGGCAATAATTTAGTCGAAAATTTCGGAGTAAAAAGGCAATAAATGTGTATTAAATACAAACTAAGTAATAAAATCAATAATAACTCAATCGTTAAGTGTCACAATATGTTTTTATTGTAGAAAATAGGAAAAAAGTTTTATAAACACAGATGAAAAAAAAAATAAAAAAAAATCCGTTAAGCGAGTTACACGAAGCATCCCGGGCAGCGTGTAATCCGCCATTTTCACAAATCAACTTAAAAAAAATGTTGAAAAAAAAAATTGAAAAAAATCGAATTTTTTTTTCACGCCCAAATTTTTTGTGGCACTTTTATAGCCTCAATAAAGACTTTCAAGGGAAGAAACGAAAAAAAAAAATTACTTACGGTTTTGACAACCACCGTCTGCCTAGGGGGGTCGCTTGCGTCCGGAGCGAAAATCAATTGCTCCTTACAACAGCTGAGGAAGGACTAGAACAGCGCCACTTCTCAGGTCGGTCCTAGAGGGGCCGAACTTTTTTTACACAAGCCTAGCAGCGCCTCCCGTGAGCGGATTTAGAAGTTACTCCGACATTTGATTTTCGCTCGGACGCAAACGACCCCCCTAGGCAGACTAAGGGTTAAAATCAAATTTTGAAAAAATGGCACACTTTGAGCTAAATAAATCGATTTGTTGCCAAAAATATAAGCAGTAAATTGTTTATAAAAAAAAGTTAACATTTAATCAAAGAACGGCTACGTACTCCCATAGAGAATGTAATTGTGAAGCTACTATCAAAATTTCAAACCAATCCATGCAAAGGTGTTCAAGTAACCCCTCCTCCCAGTTTGGAAAAAGTGGTTTCGAGAAAAACGCTTTTAAAGTTGTACGAGACGCTGCGACAAAATCGATAATTGAATCTTTTACAAAATGTTTTCGCTACAGGACCAATTGCATATTGTTTTGATGACTTCAAAGTATTTTTGAAGCAAAAAATAAATGATTTTTCCAAAATCCTAGAGCGATGTTATTCCTTAAGGTAGCATACAAGTTTACACCGATCAAAAAATCGATTTCTTTTTTTTTCTTTATACGATAGAACTACATTACCGCTCAAAAGTTTGGATACACCAGTCGATATTTCTTGCCGCACTAAATTAAATAGCTCCGTCAAAAACATAGATAACCAAATTTAACGAATGGCGTTTTGAAGGGAACCAATTCAGCTTTGTTTTGCTGTGTTAAAATATTTTTGGATTTTTTTCACTTTTGAACGTGTCTGTTTTTCGGCTTTTTCGACCATCGAGAATTGGGCGCATAACTTATGGAAATTTTTTTGTCATTTTTATCCATGATAATCTTGAAAGGGGTAGCAGAAGGTCCATTTTCGTTTTTTTTTTTTAAGTTTCGTACGATTTGTTTTTTGAAAATTTATTTCATTTTTTGTTAAAAAAGACAAATTTTGGCAAATGCAACGTTACTCAAGAACTATAGGGTTTAAGAGAAAATGTCATACATGTAAAACGTTGCATAAGTTTATACTGGATCGCCTGGAATTTTTAAAGAATTTTCGTGTGAGATTATTGTTTGGGCTATTTTCGCTCGAAACTCTGATGAGTAGGATGGCTTAAGGCGAAAAGAAAGTAACTAGACACGTCCAAAAGTGCGTATCGGGTCGAAAAAGAATCATAAAAAATATTTCAAAAAAGCAAAACAAAGCTGAATTGGTTCCCTCCAAAACGCCGTTCGTTAAATTTCGTTATCTATTTTTTTGACCGAGCTATCTAACTTTTGGTGCGCCAAGAAATATCGACTGGTGTATCCAAACTTTTGAGCGGTTGTGTATATATGTAGAATATTTTTCCAAAGTTGCGAAGCGAAATTCGAAAAACTTCAAACGTTACGGCCCGTCAACGCTGTGCCTTACCGCGCCTTCATTCCGAGCAGGCGTGAACTTCAAACGCGTTTTTCTCAAAACTGCATTACCGAAATTGGCGTGCAGGATTACTCAAAAACTATTAAGTCGATTTAGTTCAAACTTGGTGGAAAAATTGATAATATTGGTACCTTCTCATTCTCAGAAACTATGACAGTATACCTAAAGTTTGATAATTGTAGAATAATTATTTCTTAGTTGAAAAAGTCCCTCAATACTGTTTATTTTATCCTGCCTAAATGTATATCCCGCCATAACGCACATGTAACATTATACTTTATCATATTACGATTTTTCGGATATTGAAATAACATTATCGTAGAAAGAAGTTCTTTGGACCAGCTGTCGATTCTATTTCGACCAGCCTAATGCCAACTAGATATACATATTCTCGCTCCTCCATCGCAGTTGGACTACAAAGTTGACGAGAAGAAACTGCTGGAGGTGTTCAAGCTCGCTGGTAAAGTTTTGCACGTCGAGCTAGGCAAGGACAAGGACGGCAAGTCGCGAGGTTTCGGTGTGGTCGAGTACGATCATCCGGTCGAGTCCGTTCAGGCTATCTCTATGCTCCACAATCAGCAACTCTTCGATCGCCGTATGACCGTTCGCCTGGACAGGGCCAACGAGCCTGACATGCCGCCCAAGTTGCCCGAGGGTCTCAAGGGCATCGGTATGGGCCTCGGGGCCGGTGGCAACCGGCTTACCGACGTTGCTCGAAATATTCCCAATGTTCAGCCGAATAATCCACCGGTCGTAAATCCCATCTCAACGCCGGTTTTGACAGCGACCAATGCCTTTGCCGGCGGTCTTAACAACGTCGTGCCCGCACAATTGGGTAAGTTTGCATTACCGAGTCTTTACTTCGAAACGAGAGAAAACAAATAGAAATCTATCTAAAAAGTCGTCATTTTTACGCAATTATTAAAATATAAAGACCGATTTTTAATAAATCGAGATTGTTAACTGCGACCCCTTGTGATATCTCCGAAGCATCTTCATTTGGACTAACCTCGTAGCTACCACTCGATGATCTCCTTCGAACTGTTCTTACAAATTCTTACTTTTCTCACGAAAGCACAAATATTTTCTCGCCTATCAGGCTAGAAAATATTTCTGCTGGTAACAGTTGTTTGCACATCGAATATTCACTGAGTTTTTGAAAACGTTTTTTTTTTTTTACATTTGCAAATATACCCCAGATTCGGCTTTGTGATAAAAAAAAATTACTAAATCCAAAATTTCTGTATATTTATATAAATATATAAACACACACACCTATCCTTACTTCTATGTCGAAGGCAATTTTCTTCCAGCATCAGCACTATCGAATTCAAACGCAGCGGCACTTCAAGCGAGTCTCGCGGCCGGTGGGTTAGGCGCGAATCTCGCGACCAGTTCCCTCCTGAATTCCTCACTGACGAACGAGCTCGCGTCGAACTTGAACAACTTCGGTGGCAGTGTCGGGCTCTCGAATCTTCAAGCTTCGCTCGCCAACAGCCAGGCTAACAATTCCTTTGCTCCGCGTGGACTGTCGAAAATGGACGGCGACTCGGGCCTTAATTTCGGCGGTAGCAACGCTTTCGGCAACTCGAATTACGGGGTCAACCGAGAATTCGACGTGAGCAGCTTCAATCGGGGCGACGGTGATCGCGTTTCCGGTGGAAGCGGCGTTTTCTCCAACAATCAAAATCAAGGAGGAAACAGCAACAGACAGAACAGCAATGGCTCGCGACCTATGTCTGATACGATTCTTATAGGAAACGTGAGTCTTGTTGGCAAATTTATCTGATTCAAACTCCTTTGACAAGTTATCGTAAAATAACCGGAAATTGGTGGATTTTGGAATACTCTGTAGATCAAAAGTATTTCCATTTTCATGGCTGTTATGCATATGGAAAACAGGAAGAACCGCGAAAATTCAGGGAATATCTTTCCTCCTGGAATAATCAGGGAAAAGTCCGGGAATTTAAAAAATGCCCTAGAATTTTGGAAATTCCCTATAATTTTGAAAATTCCCCCGAATTTTGAAAACTCGATAGAATTTTGGAAATTCCCTAGAATTTTGAAAATTCCTCAGAATTCTGCAAATTCCCCAGAATTTTAAAAATTCCCCAGAATTCTAAAAATTCCCCAGAATTTTGAAAATTCCCTAGAATTTTGAAAATTCCCTAGAATTTTAAAAATTCCCTAGAATTTTGAAAATCCTCTAGCATTTGAAAATCCCCTAGATTTTTAAGAAGAAAAATCCCTGCAATTTTGGGGGGATCACTAGAACTTTAAAGATTTTCCAGCGTTTCAAAAATCCCCTAGATTTTTTTTAAATCCCCTAGAATTTTAAAGATTTCCTAGAATTTTAAACATTCTCTGGATTTTTTCCAGAATTTACCTTTGCAAAAAAAATGAAACCGACTGTAAAAAAAACTGCAATCTCTTTGGAATATTTTCAAAACCTGGAAAAGTCCGAGAATATCTGAGTCAATGCGTAACGACCATGATTTGACAAAAAAAAAAACAACTGGAAACGTACAAAATTATAATATTGAAGCTTGCATCATTGGAAGGCAACGAACATTTCCGAATCCAATTCTTTTTGGCGCACTTAGCCCTCCAAAATCACTCGAACATTTTTCAGGATCCTCATTAGATATCATCAGCCTAAATATGTAAGGAAACATTCTGAATGATAATGAAAACGTGGAAATAACAAAACAAAGGATTTTCGTTGTATTCCAACGATGCAAACTTCAACATACAAAATTACCCTCTTATTTTGATATTACGTCTCTCGTTGCAGCTGCCTCCAAATACGACGTGGCAAATGTTGCGCGACAAATTCCAGGACGTTGGCGACGTTAAGTTCGCCGAGATGCGCGGCACGGACATGGGCTTGGTGCGTTTCGCCTCGGAATGGGACGCCGAGCGCGCAGTCTGTATCCTTTCCAAATAACCAAAAATACGCCCACGCTCAATTTTCATCTCAGTTGCATTGCTCAAAAAAACTTACGATTTGGGAAAAATCGTACCGGCCGGGAAATAATGTATCTCAGGGTTGTTACGCATAGGGAAAACCGGCAAAACTCGGGGAATTTCTTTCCTCCTGGAATAATCAAGGAAAAGTCAGGGAATTTTGGAAATTCTCTGGAATTTTCGCAGAATTAATTTTTTGCAAGAATTACGAAAAATGAAACTCACTTGACAAAAAAAAATATACAGTATAAAAATAAATATTTGTCATATTTATATCAATCTTCATTATATACAAAAAAAAGTTATGTCAGTGCCAAACATCGAAAATGATAAAACTCAAAACTAATTTTCTGTAAAGCTCTACATTTGCATTCGATCTGTCGATACACAACCACGTCGATATTATTATAGATAAGCGTTTATATTTATTTTTTATTTATTGCCACCGGCATAACATTTTTTGTTTATAATAAAGAACAGGTTCTGCATTTGCTTTCAATGTTTTTTTTACATTACAATGCTTATATTATTCTTCGAGTATCAGTTTTTAAAATTTTATTTCATTTTTTAACATTTCCAAATATTTGATCTTAAAAAAAATTATGGTATCCAGTTCAACATAATTTTTCAATAGAAAAATGTCTTGAGATAATAGAATTAAGAATTTCCTTTGTTTTTTTCACTCCGGTTAAAAATGTTTTTTTTCCCTTTTTTTTCTTTTTTTTCTTTTGTTTTTTTTTTTGTTTTTTTTGTTTCCTTTTTTTTCACAAAAATGATTCGTTGCTATTTCTACGTATATAATTTTTCCCGTACAGTTTGTAACGTTGACAAATACTAGTATGGTTGAAAGGAAACTTAACTTATCGACGTTGCTTACGAAAAGTAGCACGATTCAAAGTTCTTACGAAAACTAGCATGATTATGCTTTCGCCACGGAAACTAGCACGTTTCCATATTCACCGCGAAAATCAGCATATTTCGTCTTTTGCCGCGAAAACTAGCATGTTTCGGCTGTCACCGCAAAAACTAGCTCGTTTGATTTTCACTGTAAAAACTAGTGTAAAAGGAGTAAGTTTAAAACATTAAGGATCTCATCACTCGTACAATCTAACAAAAAAGAGTTTTGATGACAATTTAAAGTCCTTCGTGCTCAGGTAAAAATATGGAAAAATAAACCATTAGTATTTAAACAAAAATATGACAATTTTTTGTGTAATGAAATTTTTCATTTTATACTCGTTGCTTTCATTAACATTTTGATAATAATTATCGATTAAAATCGATGGTATCAATTTTTATTAAAAAAAAACAATATCGAAATTGTAAATAAAATGAAATATTTATTGTGATTTTCTATGAAAAAAATAAGTTATTGAAAAAATCATTCAGCAAAATCACTGTAATCTTACAGATAGCTATCGTCGAATATGTTTGAAAAATCTTGCTGATGTTCGATTGGAATTAAACCTCTGTCAAGCATGGCCTGTGAATCTTTTTTTTTTCTTGGTGCGAGAGGCAATTTTTTATCTAACGTCTGTTTTAATTGGAACATTCGAACATCATCCATGTTTTTGTTTTTGATAAAGATGTTCATCTCTCGTCCTTCTTGGTCAAAATCACATTTAACGTGGATTGTATCGACGTAAGGTTCATTGGATATTTCCCGAATACTTGCAATTTTAATTGAAGTCCAATTAAAGTGTTTAGACAGATCTAAAAATTCGTAAATTTCCGATTGCGGTCAAAGGAATTGGAGTGAAAAAAATAGAGGCAAGGCGTAAAAAAGCATGGAAGAAAAGTCGGAAACAATTCCAGTGTTACTGAAACATGTTAATTTTCGCGGTGAATATCGAAATCTGCTTCTTTTCGTGGTGAGAGCCGAAACGTGCTAGTTTTCGCGTTAAACATCGAAAGGTGCCAGTTTTCGTGGCGAAAGCCGAAACTTACTAGTTTTCGTGTCGGAAGCCGAAACATGTTACTTTTCGTAAGCAGCGTCGTTATGGTCTTTAACTTAAAAAAATATATATTTGACGAAAACAACGTGTTATTTATTTGACTCTGATCTGGGTCATTTGCAAAACCTGGATTTTTTGGAAAAACTGTATTTAATCTTGGAAAAGTCAAAAACATTCTACGTCCATAACGCGTAACAACCCTGTACATCAGAATATCACTTGCATAAATTGAAATTCTGTGTGATCATTATTCGCGTCCTTTTGGGGCCGTCCATAAATTACGTAACGCAAATGGGGGGGGGGGGGGGGTTCAGACAGGCGTTACGGTCTACGTACATAGGGGGGGGGGGGGGGTCAAGGTTTGCGTTACGTCACGATTGTAAAACTGCCAGAAATAGCAAAAGTTCTGCATGTTCAAATTTTTTATTTAAACCTCGAATGCAATTTTACCGTGGACAGCTCACAGCTTTCTATATGCAATGTCAATTAAGGGGGAAAATCACTGTGCAAGAACTTGCACAGTAGCTTTCCCACATCCCCCAAGCAAAATTTGAAGGACATTTTTAAAAAATAATTCTCGAAAGTACATGTATTGAAAAATATGTTGGCAACATTTTTATTCACAAGTCCGAAAATTGACGGAGTTATAGTCACTTCAGTGAGAACAGATAGCGCGACCGGTTAGTGGCCTCAGTCCCTACAGGTGTGGCTTCATTTACGATAGAGTACAGGCTCTTATTATTTTGTGAACTATCATGAAAATGAAGAACAGTCACATCGCCCGCGACTAGATACTTCAATGTACGTATCAATATTCTAGAAAAAATTGTAACTTTATATCAAGAAACACGGAACGAAAACTTTGAACGCGTTTTTCTCGAAACTCGTTTTTTCGACCTTGCTCGAGCGGATACTTAAAAACTTATCAACCGATTTTCAATTTTTTTAAAACATTTTTGTAATCGCAGTGACTAAGGCTGTAAGTATCCGGGTTTTTAACATCTGATAATTACTATTTTTAAAGACTGCTCGAATACAGAAAAAGGGCCTTGAAAATGAAAAAAATGTTCAAACTGTCGGCATTGTGTAAAAAAAACAAATTTAAAAAATGGCTACGCATAACGATAGCTACAGTTGTATAGATATCGGTAAATCGTTGACTTTCAATTTACAGATAACCTTTCATAAAGATATCGATGGGACAATGAAGGGATTTTTTTTTCGTCGTCAAATCAAGGCACATATCTCGGTTAATTTTCAAGATTTTGTCATTAAAATTGGTATAAAACTAGACGAATATATATTGGGAGTACAACTTTGCAATGACCGTTTTTTTTTTTCAAAAGTTTAAGGCTTTATTATAAAAAAGTGGCTACATATTTTTTAATCAAAGTACTGCCCGTCGCTAGCTACGACCTCGGCCCATCTTTCAGGTAGCATTCGAATCCCGCGTCGATAAAAGTCTTGGTCCTTGGAGGCAATCCAGGAATCGACCCAATTTTTCACTTCTCCGTAAGTACCGAAGTGCTGGACAGCCAAATCGTGTGCCATTGACCGGAACAAGTGATAGTCGGAAGGGGCAATGTCTGGAGAGTACGGCGGGTGGGATAAAACCTCCCATTTAAGCGTTTCCAAGTACTTTTTCACGACATTTGCAACATGGGGTCGGGCATTGTCATGCTGCAGTATCACCTTGTCATGTCTTTCGTTGAATTGTGGCCGTTTCTCTTTGAGTGCCTTACTCAAGCGCATCAACTGACGTCGGTAGAGTTCCCCTGTGATGGTTTCGGATGGTTTGAGCAGCTCATAGTACACAACGCCCAGCTGGTCCCACCAGATACACAGCATCACTTTGGGTCCGTGAATATTCGGTTTGGGCGTCGATGACGGAATATGACCAGGCATTCCCCATGATTTTCGGCGTTTAGGATTATCGTAGTAAACCCACTTTTCATCTCCAGTCACAATCCGGTGCAAAAATCCCTTCCTTTGTTGTCTTTGGAGCAGTTCCCGCAAATGCTGAGAATTCGGCTCGTAGGTTGCCACGTTTGAGTGCCAATAACTTTATAATGCATACACGTATCCGTTAGCTTTTTTTAAATTGTTTACATTGGCAGAGCCGCTAGTTTAAAATGCCACTTTTTTTTATTGAGCTAGGGCCACTACTTCGGCCGCAGTGGCTCTCTAATTAAAACGGTCACTGCAAAGTTGTACTCCCAATACTTCATAAAATGAGAACAAACCCGATCCTTTCATGAGTTATATTTACAAAAAAAATCGCAATTATTGACGACACAGCACCCGTTACGTAACGAAATAGGGGGAGGGGGCGAGGGGGCAAAATTGTGAAAATTTGCGTTACGTAATTAATGGACGACCCCTTTCTGTGAAATGTGACTGAAAATTCGATTGCGTGGATATCCGACGTCGTAACTGTTCGGCAAATAATCACGATCGTCCGACATGTTGTTCCTTGACCACTGCCGCGCAGCTATCATGAACCGTGCTCGTCTTGACGGAAGGACGATCGAGGTGCGTCTCTGCTAAGCTCTTGATCCAGTACGAAGGTAAAAACAAAACAAAAAACCTGTTCAGTGAACTCACAGCAAAAGTGTCTCCAAGCTAGTTGCAAAAAGAAAAGAAAGAAAAAAAACGAGTAAACGGTAAAGGCTAAGAAACAAGCGAAAAGTCATCGCGGGATATCGTGGGCGGCGGTCGGTAGATGACGTTCTCCCGCAGCGTTCGCGTTGGGCCGGTTGGATGTTTTAAAATCCGTATATCTCGTCGAAAGTGGTCGGTCCTCGGCTCCCCCGGGCGCCAGGAGTAATTTATAACTTGTAGAATATCGCCAGATTTTCTCGATAGTTCGAAGGGCGGGGGGGGGGGGGTAGAGGAACGGCAGAAAATTGGGTGAACGTTGTCGTCACATTTCCGCTGGATCTCATCGTTATTCGCATCTTGGTTCACCACCGCATATTTCCTCGTTTATCTTTCGACGGATAAAACCCGCGGTCAAAGGAAATATATACATATATATCTTTCCTGTCCGACGACGGGTGATGTATCAACGATATTTTTTATCGTACGATTCGAGATAATCGCATCTCGCAAATAATTTTTTTTTGCCATTTTTTTTTCCAATAATTGACTCATTGAACAGTTTTAGCTCTAGGTTCACAAAGTTCTACACGGTTCACGATAGGTTTCATTATTTAGGCGATTGTCTTTGAATTACTCAATTTAGATAATAAGGTGTGTACCTCGTCGAATTGCCACGATGATTCTTGAGAACGATAAGAGAGAGAGAGAGAGAAAGAGAATAGCGAGACGAGAGAACGCGAAGACGAGCCTCGTGGTGGTGAGTTCGAGCGGTGATTAGAGATTGTTACTCAAACGACTTTTCCGACGTTTATTCAATGTGGAATATCATATTTGCGTCTCTCCTGGACTCGTGTGTCTCAAGCTATCGCCATTAGATTATGCTCGCTGTATTTTGTCATTTAAGAAAGTACGAACATTGAGGCAATTGACGAGATCAGTTCGTACCCGAGGAAGATTATTTTAGGACCTTTTACACAATCGCTCGAGACAACGTGCATTTTTTCTCGAAAAGCTTGGCTCTTTTCTTTGCTTCCGAGGAGTGACATTTTTATCGCACGACATATCGGCGAGCTTGTTTATTGCATCACGAGTAACGATAACTATATTTGATTCGGTATAACGCGCATTCGCTCGAAATCAGGACGAAAAAGGCATCGATTCGATACGTCAGAGGCAAAACGTCGTCGAGTTTTCGAAATAAAAGGAGAAATAATCTTCCCAGTTCGACATTGATTCGACTAGAAAAACAAAAACCTAATAGTCACACTTCCTTAAATCCAGGCTAAATGTACGATTTTACGTGTCGCAACATCGGACAGGCGGAGAGTAAAATGCAAGGCGTTTATCGGAAGCGACGTTTTTTTTTTCTCTTTTTTTTTATTCCTGAGGTGAGTTCGTCTCGATCCGTGGATCTCGAAGATTGTTTGGCAAAAAAAAAAGAAAGAAAACGAAACAGTATCATTCGGCCAGTCAGTGTAGAGCGTTTTCTGCCGTATTCTTGATGTACGCTAGTATGTTTACCAAAAAATTTTGCGAAAAAATACGAGTATATTTTCTTGCGCTTTTCCTTTTTTGTACTGATTTACTCTGTAAATTGCAAAGGTCTATATCGGTCGATCGCGCGAAATATCGCGAGGTTGGTTGGTCCACTTTGTTCACAAGTCCCGGAAGTATAGTCATTTGTTTTTCTCTCTATTCTCATCATACTTTTGTCTCGTTTCTTTGGTAAACATATTTCCTTCCAACGAACTCTCGAGAGGGCAGTTTTTTTGCGCATTGTATAATTCCCTGTATAACCACGTGATCCTGATCAGTGATTGAATAAAATTCAGATTCAATTTGACTACGTATGTACATCGGCCTCGTTTTGTGTTATTTTATTTCTCTCTGCTCTTGTGTGTAAATTTGCCGTTTATCGCGGATGGCGCGATTCTTCTCGGAGCCGTGCCAGTTTTGTCTTTTGTTTATTTATTTTGTTTTGTTTAAGATTACATTCGAAAGAAAATTTCAGTTTCGTCGAGCGAGGAACAAGTGAGCGAATAACGTGAAGAAAATTGTCGTTCTTTCATTCCATCTTTCGAATGTATTTTTGGGGGGGAAAGAAAAAGTGTTTTGCTCCAGTGGTTCTTGGCAATTGGAAGTCCGAAGCTCTCGTTCGTCCGCAGGTGAGATTATTAAAACCAGGCGTTTTAAAACATTTCATTTCACTCCTTCCCGCTCGCCCCAAAGTTTTTATCCGTCTCTTTAATGTGATATATCGATACTCGCTTCAATGGTGAATCAAACGAAATTAATACGCTTTGTTGATTCGATGTTATCGCGTTACGGGGGTCTTTTAGAAACCTTTTTCGAATCCATCACAACTTGTATCTCGTATTTCTCAATCTTGAATGTTTTTTCTCTCTCGAGTAAGTCTCGGTGCCGACGATAAAATCTCGTTTATCGACTTGGGCAATCGAGGAGACTTGCGCGATTGTCTGTGCACTCGGAAAATTCGCACGATGGTAAGTTTCTTTTTCTTGCTCGTGGATTGAAGATTTTCTGATCGTGTTATATCACAGCCGGCAACGAGTTTATTTTTGGCAATCGGTTTCTACAGCTTTTTCTGCCCTTATTCGTTCTCCGTTGCCTTGTATATGGCCTGTAGTAAATCCGTCGTGGCTGGAATATTATCAATTTTCTTCGGCTATGTCCGATTAAAAGGGAAAAAAAAACAATATTCATACCCATAATGGATAAAAGGCTCGTATTGTTCTTATTCCATTTTTGAGTTCTTCTGAATGATGGCTACTGCACAAATGTTGACGTACATCTACAAATTGGCGGAGCTGTTTGTTCGTGCTGCTCTACAACGTAATAAACGAGGTAAAAAACAAACATACATCATGGTCGCAGGTGGATCGATTTGTCAACGATATATATCGCGTTGAGGACGAAATAATCGAAGTTCAATTGACGTTATCGAATGTTGAATGTAAAAAGCCGCAATGGAAAAGTTCGTTCTGGTCAATTTTTGTGCAGATTGATAGTAACTTGTCTTTCACTAGGTCCACTCTGAATTTATCAAAAATATATACACGTATATGACAGGTATGTCGATTCGATATCGACACACCTCGTTGAGAATGCGGTGATCCAAGTTCAATCGATGTTAACGAATGTTGAATGTGAAAACTCGGAATGGAAATTCATCCCGGTCGATTTTTGTTGAAACAGAGACGTTTCATTCGCTACGTCTAGTTTGGGTTTCTTCAACGCACGGGCACACACACGAGGGTCTGTCTAAAATATCGTTTCTTGAACGCCCTTGAACGATAGAATGAGGTGTTGAAAAATCCATGCCGAATTCGAATTTTCAGCTCGAGTCTGAGTGGTAGCGTTCGATCATTTTTGTCCTCCGTTTGATTTACATGGGAAATTCGCTCTTTACTTTCTAACTTGAACAACTCGACAATATTGGCGGATTTCACTTGAAGTTGGTGATTCTTAAAACTAACCTCTGCAGTTGTAAAAAAAAAATCATCAAGGTGGTCGATTTCTATTTCTCGCATTTTTCGATAGTGCAATCCTTTAAGCTCCTATCGCCAGGCTTGAATCCATAGGATTTTCATAATTTTTCTTTTAGATTCACTAAATATATTAATAATCGTCTCTGTAAAATTTCAGTGTCGTTTATCGATCTAATTACAGATAAAAGAAATATTAAAATTGCGTATTTTTGTGAAGGAATTCCGAGACAACATACAAAAACCCAATTTCCGGTCGATAGAAAAGTGTAGATAATAGTGGGAATCCGTCAGATTCTTTAAAATAATCAGATTTACATACTTAAGGAGGTACGGTGATGACCACGCTAGTAAACTAAGAGTCTATTTTTCGCCATAATACCGCTGCGTTTTAGACATATGTGTGTGGCTTATATTTCGAGAAATATTTTTTAAGTATTGAATTTCAAGCTACTTATTATTTTTATAATATGAAAACAAACGTAATAATCTACTACTCGACTTCAGTAGTACGCCATATCGTCGACGTTTAGCATCGTTGCATTTTCGATAGCTGTCATTGGTCCCACGCGCTCGGCTTATTATTTTTGGTAGCCGGTAAACATGGAGAATGAAAATAAGTACTGTAGAAGTTTATCAAGAGAGTAACAGGATTGTACCTGAAGTCCAGTTTAGAGACACAGGTAGATTCTGTCGGACAAGAATTAGAGAGTGAAAAGATGATATTGCGAATGCAAATGAAAAACGTCGCGTTGACGTTAACCTCAACATCCAATGTCCAATCTGTCCGAAGTCAAAACATATTTCATTGATTGTTATGTTATTTTTCCCTTTCCTAATTTTCACAATATTTGCAGATATAAAAACGAACGTTCATTTTATATGACGGTTTTTCCATGCTGACTTTACATATAAATGCGTTGTATGCATGTCGCCTGAAAGATTGAGATGCCTTAGCTATACATAAAAGAACTTTGAGTAAATATCGACGAAAGGCCTTTTATAATCGATTAAAAAACGTACGGCTTCACACAACCATATTTTTAATTCGCGTTGAAAATATCCGATAGAAGAATCAAATTTGCGCGGGTATCCGGCGTTGCCACACTTCGAGCAAGATGGCTGCGGTTACGTCACGAGACGTCTCTCTCGCCGAATACTTCGGTTTTTCGCGACTTTATTTCTAAATTTATTGCTTATTTCTGCGGTGAGCTTTCCAATTCAAGTTGCCTTATTGATCACAACGAACCAACGAACGCAACCGTCAGTTTTTTTTACGTGTGTCTTGGCTCCAAGTAGCACAAAAAAATCGATATATGAGAGGACAGGCACATTTTGTCGTCTACGTGTGACTAATTGACCAACTTTAACAATTAATAACTCGGAAACTGTACGGTAAATCTCGCGGAAACTCCGCATACGCATGGACGAAGCTCTAGACAATGTTATTAAAAAAAATCGGGCTTTTATCTTGGACTCGCTCTAATCACCGTACCTCCTTAACACTTGTAGTAATCCAGCGCTCTCAGAAAAAAATACGCTTATTGACCTAATTTTTATGTGATATCAAGTTTAATTTGAACTTCCGGTATTGGATTTGTTACCACTTGCTACGACGAAGAGACGTGACAGCAAGGCAACAGCTGACTGTAGTCCTAACCTCATCTCACTCATTCGAATTTCCACACATATTTCATTTTTAACCGACATATTTCGCCGACACAAATTTTCCACGCTTTTTACCAGTCGTGGCCCGAATACAGTGGTTTATATTTCCCGCACCTGACATTGTTTCGACAGATCGACGTTGAAAAGCATGGTGGTTAAACTCGGCTGGTTGAGTAAAAAAGAGACTGAGATCGAACCAATATTGCCAAATATCAAACCTAGACATATTGCGCGAATCGTTGAAATAACTATTTTTTCATTCTTCTAATTAAATGTGAACATTAAGGGGCCAGTCCACTTTGGAGCCACGAAAAAAAGGCTATTTTCACGATTTTTTTTTGAGGATTTTATAAAAGATATGAATATAAAAGTTCTTGAACTTGATAAATAAAGTCTTGAAATACATTTTTTAAATAATTTTATTCTTGTTATTTTTAAGTACAAAAACTATAGTTTAACGTAACGCCTCAAAAATAGGTGGGCTAGGAGCTCCATCACAACTCGGCAACGGCTTGTCTAAAACAAAAAATCAAAGTCCATTAGATTCAGTATGACACTAGCTACAAAATGACCCTCGAATATAAATTTTTATCAAAAAATAAAAACAAATGGCAGATACAAAACGAAAAATGTTTAAAAAACGCGTTTTTCGGAGTTTTTCGCAAAAAAAGAGAGTAAAATTCAAAATTTTTAAACCATCGAGGGTCATCTTGTTGCGAATCATGTTTACAATATGTGGTTCAAATTTCAAGGGAATCGGTTTATTAGTTTTATAGATACGATGGAGCTAGATTTTGAAAACGTTGTTTCGAGAAAAAACGCGTTTGAAGTTTATACTATGAAAAACTCTTACCTAAACTCAATCGGCAATTCCTGCACCGTACAAAATCCCTTCTGATTGCTCATCATCGTCAATTTCTTCAAGTCTTGCTTACTTTCGATTTTTTGAAATTTTCAAAGTGGACTGGCCCCTTAATTCAACAGTTTACACATGGAACATTCGTTATTACAATTTTGTTGTTTTTTTTTGTTAAATATATTACAAATATAAATTGTACAAGTCCCAAGTATGATCAGTGGTATGACTAGTGTGAAGCGATAGGACTAGCCTAAACTACAAAGGAAGAGTTTTCTATAATAAAATCCTTCACAAAAATACGCAATTTTAATATTTCTTTTCTCTGTAATTGGGTCGATAAATGACCCTGAAGCTTCCCAGAGACGATTATTATTATATTTAGTTAAGCTCAAAAAAAAAAAATTACAAAAATCCTATAGATTAAAGCTTGGCGATAGGACCACCTTACGATTACGGATCCCTAATAACGACATTCAAAAATACTTTAGTTATACGTGGCGCCTAAAAGTGCAAAAAAAAATTGGGCAATACGAAGAAAAAAAATGCCAAAGCGACAATGGCAGGCGCATTGTCAGAGAATAACCACAAGTCAGCATTTCGATGTGTAACAAGCGATGAAGCCAGTATACGAAGCATTAGCTAACAAATAATTATCGCAAAGATGCGCCGGCCGTTTTCCACAAAACGCCAACCATATACCATCAAGTCGCGTCGAAAAACGTCACCAAACGTCACCATTCTATCGCCTAAAATGTCCAGATTGCTAATATACTGCACCTGTATTCTTCAATGATGGCAACATTCATCTGCTGGAGAAGCTAAAGAAGTAGCTTGGATCTACCAGTGGGTCCACGTGCTTTCGAGATGTCCAGCGAGAAAAACGGTCTTCACTTGATGATGTTGAAGTTTGCTTCGGAACGCAACGGAAATCAATTCTTTTTAACTGTTCGAATTTTTATCGGCTGTGAAAACCACTTGAACGTTTTTACGCATTAGATTAGAGTTTAGATTAGAGTTAACGACCACAATTCGCAAAAAAAGGCTTTAGATAAGCATAAATGGAAAATTAAGAAAAAAAAACATTGTTGCATCCCAACGATGCAAACTTCAACGTCATCTTCACTTGGCAGTCGCAGATAAAAAGCAGCTCAGTCCAAAGTAGTCTCAGCAAGGATAAAAATGTCCATTCTGAGGTTGCTACTAAAGTTGAATGTACTTTGGCAACTGCAATCTATCGAGCTACCACTTGGGTCAGAGCGCTCAAATTTGACATGATTTTTTCACGTTATTTATTGAAAGGAGCGAGAGTTGATTCTTTCGACACACACACACACACACACACACACAAAGTACTTCTGTAACCGTGTAAAAGCAGATTCTTCAAAGATGTTTCATTTTCGAAAGCCCAGTTGAGTTTCATCTTCGAATTTCTATTCTCAGCTGATCGTGGATGATTTTCTTCCGCTTCGTGTTTTTCCTCCGTTTGAATAGTAACCCAATTTGCATATGGTTATTTTTTTTCACTTATATCATTCTCACACAATTTTTATCGGCTTTTTTCCTCAACCTTTCAAGCGCTCAATAAAAATGTATTCGGGCGAGAGCAACCGCATCGTTATAACAGTGAAACTGATTTTTCCAGGAAACATGACAATCAACTGATCTCGTCTTGGTCATTCGAGGAATGGTAAGTTTTTTCTGTTACAGTATTTCCTTCGTAAGATTTTTTTAAAGGCCTTAGGCCACAGTAACGGGTATGAAATCATGTGCGAATTTAACACATCTATTTAGTTTGAATATCAAGCTGTTAGCATTTTTTTTTCGATGTACAAAATGGCCGACTACTAATATTTTCTTTTATCTTTTTTTAGGCGCTCCGCGGCGTGACATTTAGCATTGACAATTTTTTACCTAGAACAAAAAACAAAAATTCTCGCCAATCTACATTGGAATACCTAGGGAAGTACGTACGGAATCTAAAAAATATTGTTTTATTCAAAAGTTAAGTTCACGTTTTATGTTTTATTGTTGTAACGTTTTATTCAAAAGTTATTTTGAAGTAAGTTAAAGTTATTTTGAATAAGTATTGTTGTAACGTTTTATTCAAAAGTTAAGTTCACGTTTATTGTTTTATTAAAAAGTTAAGTTCACGTTCGTTTTATAGATACGATGGAGCTAGATTTTGAAAACGTTGTTTCGAGAAAAACGCGTTTGAAGTTTATACTATGAAAAACTCTTACCTAAACTCAATCGGCAATTCCTGCACCGTACAAAATCCCTTCTGATTGCTCATCATCATCGATTTCTTCAAGTCTTGCTTGCTTTCAATTTTTTGAAATTTTCAAAGTGGACTGACCCCTTAACAAATGAATTTTCAGTGAAAAATTTCGTTATAACTGCTCATAAAATGAAAAGTTTTCGATGAATCAGAAATTCCTTACGTACTTCTCTGCGAAATGCAATTAGGAACGTAACTTTTGAATTTGAAGTAAATCGAGTGAAAATTGTTGAGGTTATTTGTCACGGCAATTGGAAAATCGCTGTTTCGAGAAGTTTCGAATAGTCGGCCATTTTGTACATCGAAAAAAATATATATTTTCTAACAGCTTGATATTCATACTAAATAGATGTGTAATTAATTTTACGAGTGAATCACTTTTTAACGCGAAAAAAAATTGTTAAATTGTCACACAATTTTATACCCGTTACTGTGGCCTAAGGCCTTAAAGCAATAACGTGACATTGTACATTTATGTTGATGAAATAAAGTGAACAGGTAGGATCGGTTGATCGATAAAATACGACTTCAGCGTAAGAATTCATTGGACACACCTGTATTATTTCTCATTTTCTTAGCAGTCTTTACAATGTGAATCGCATCGGGTTTTCTAATCCTCTCACTCTTAGCGTATTAACGAGGATCCGTTGTGCCCTCCGCTCCCCCCATCCGCGAAATAAAGCGCACGTCAAAACACAATCGGGGCATATCGGTTTAGCGTAATCTCATCTTTATCTAACAATATCAAGGCTACGATAAGGGGGTTAAAGATAAATTAAAAATCAATCTGGGTTATCAGTTTGAAGGCAATCTAGACGGAAATTTAGATTCTTCAGTTTGTCGCACGATTGCCGTTGCATCAATGGGGACGGTCTCTCGTGCTCGGGTCTGTATAAACGCCTATGCCGTAGTCATTTCTTTTTTTTTTTTTGCATTCACTGTTTTTCTTTTCTCTTTTATTTATTTATCTATATGAATGTAATTTATCACAATTCACACGACGGTATCGGTTCTAGACAAAGCTCGGAGCCCCGTTTTACAATCACACGTGTTCCGCTCCTCGAAGTCCCCTCGTCCGCTCTTTTTCTTTTTGTTTTTATCATCGATAAAATATTTGCTCTCTCGTAATTCGCAATGTTGACTCTTACGCACGATGATCGTGATCACAATGTGTGTATCACGCGAATCGAGTGTCTCAAACGTCGACTTGCTGCTGCTCGTCAATTCGATCTCGAGACTCTAAGACGCTGAGGCGTTATTAAAAATTGTACTCGACTGACGAGCGGCATCAAGGGCCGGAAAGTCCGATAAACGTTCGTACGACTAGATCTAGATCGTTAACTTGCACGACATGGCTGTCGACGTTCCTCTCTCATATTTTTCCCGTACTACGGAAAATGGATACGGTTATCGCGACAATCCACAGTGAAATCGCGATTTGGACAGCTCGTCTGGATTGCACAATCTTCGTCGCGCGAATGTCTAATCAATGAAGACCAGCCAGTCCCCATTTGATCGAAAAAATCGACCGTTGTTTCCCGAACGAACAATGAATATTCAACAAAAGCCACTCGTGCTTCGAAAACGCATGTTCTTTACGGTGCTGAAGTTTGAATCGTTGGAACGCAACGAAAGTTCCATTTTACATTTTCTTTTCCATATTTTTATTATCATAACCGATCTTTTTTTTTATAGATTTATAATGTAGATCGCTGAATAAATATTTTAAAAAATGTTTGAAGGACTTTTTAGGCGAGATCTGGCGAAAGAAATTAAATTCGTTGCAGTCCAACGATGCCCAAACTTCAGCATCGCTGTTCTTTGTCGACAAAATATATCCTATCGCGTGGCTCGTTGGACAAAATTTAGAAGAGTGAATTTCTCTGGACACTTTTGCTCCCGTGTGTTCTCCGTGATTGATCGATCGGAAAAATCTCTACGGACCAAAATACGTCGGAAAAAAGAAACACTTGAGAAATAACAAAATAGTATTCGAGGAGTTAGCAGCTTAAATTTTATTTCTACGCTATAATTCCCGATACTTAAGCTCGCTGCACGCAATGATCAACGATCATCGTGCTGAGAAGTGGCTTTTGGCAAAATGGGGAGGGCGAGGTAGGACAAAAACATTCGGATAGAATGTACCGGTGATTTCTCAAGAGAGAGAGAGAGAAAGAGAGAGAGGCACGGGAGCGACGGAGGCGGGTTTGGTCAGAGGACAGAAAAAGCCGATGCTGTTGTTTACCTCGTCGATTAGTAGCGACTAGAATTGCCTTGTCGTTACCGTGACTCCGTGAAAACGGATTGGCTAGTGCATGAGCACGAAGTCCGCGAGATGCTTGGGTACCGACGACAGCGTGTGCGTCTGGGCAACTACGCGTGCCGCGAGACACGCCAGGGTCGTATACTTAAGGGGCTTTATCGACACGTAGCTCGCTTTTTTCCCCAATATCGACTCGTACGTTTGATCTTGGCCGTTCATCGAGTCTATGTGCGCGCCGGCCTTCAGAAGTACCTCCGCTATGTCGGTGCGCCAAGGGCGCGATATCGCGACGAGATGGAGCGCCGTGTTGCCGTCGTCGTCGACCGCCGTTGGATCCGCTCCCGCCTTCAGCAACGCCGACGTTAAATTCGGCGAGGGAAACTTGCAAGCCGGAAACTTGCCCGTTCTCACCGAATCCACTATCTGAGTCATTTGTAGCACGTCTCGACCCTGTCAATGAGACAAATTCGAATTTTATAATCGACTTACACTTGGAGATGACGTTGAAGCTTGCAGCGGTGGAATGCAACGACTTTTTCGTTGATTTTCCAATTATTTTTACGCATGGGGGGGGGGGTCAAGGTTTGCGTTACGTAACGATTTTAAAACTGCCAGAAATTGCAAAATTTCTGCATGTTCAAGTTTTTAATTTAAACCTCACGTGCAATTTTATCGTGGACAGCTCACAGCTTTCTATACGCAATGTCAGTTAAGGGGGGAGAGTCACTGTGCAAGAACTTGCACAGTAGCTTTCTCACATCCCCCAAGCAAAATTTGAGACATTTTTTTTTTATAATTCTTGAAAGTACATGTATTGAAAAATTTGTTGACAACATTTTTATTCACAAGTCCGAAAGTTGACGGAGTTATAGTCACTTTATTGAGAACAGGTAGCGCGACCGGTTAGTGCCCTCAGTCCCTACAGGTGTGGCATCATTTACAATAGATAAAGTAAAGGCTCTTATTATTTTGTGAACTATCGTGAAGATGAAGAACCGTCATATCGCCCGTGACTAGATACTTCAATGGAAGTATCAATATTCTAGGAAAAACATAACTTTATATCAAGAAACACGGAACGAAAACTTTGAACGCGTTTTTCTCGAAACGTGTTTTTTCGACCTTGTCCGAGCGAATACTTAAAAACTTATCAACCGATTTTCAATTTTTTTGAAAACATTTTTGTAATCGCAGTGACTAAGGTTGTACGTAGCCACGTTTTTAACATTTGATAATTACTATTTTTAAAGACGGCTTGAATACAGAAAGAGTCTTGAAAATAAATAAAAATGACCAAACTGTCTGCATTTTGGACAAAAAACCAAAATAAAAAAAGGGCTACGCATAACTATAGCTACATTTGTATAGATATTGATAAATTGTTGACTTTTCATTTACAAATAACCTTTCATAAAGATATCGATAGGACAATTAAGAGAATTTTTTTTTCGTCGTCAAATCAAGGCGTATATCTCGGTTAATTTTTAAGATTTTGTCATAAAAATTGGTTTAAAAGTAGATGAATATATACTTCATAAAATGAGTATAGACCCCATCCTCTCATAATTAATTATGTGTATGAAAAAAATCGCAATTTTTTACGACAAAGCACCCGTTACGTAACGGAATGGGGGGGGGGGGGGGGTTCTGGCCAAGCGTTACGGTCCGGTTACATGGGGGGGGGTAAAAGTTGGGAAACTTTCCATTGCGTAATTTGCGTACGCCCCCTAACCAAATGTGACCTCGGTAAAAGTGTCAAAGTTTTCATTATAAAAATGTACCGAACGATAAAGTGGAAAAGAAAATTTTCCGCAAATTTACTAGATTTAGACATTTTTACATTTTCTCTGAACGGTGGCCGCTAGGAAAATTATACGATATTGAAATTTGCATCGGCGGAACGCAACGAAAGTTTCTTAGCCAATTTTTTTTATTGGCCAATTTTGGCCTCAAATGATTTGGGAACATTTATTGGGTTAATATCTATAGGTCGAATATGCAACGAACGATTTTGGACAATGAGGAAATGGAAGAAGTTAAGAAAAAAATGAGCATTTTCGTTGCATTTAAACTATGGAAACTTTAGTATCTTCTGCTAGTCACATTTTTCTAACAAGGAACATGACTTAAGGCGGGATATACATTTACAACAATAAAAAAATCATTTTTGTTTCTTAATCGATAGAACTATATATGTAGAATATTTTCCCAAAGTTTCAAAGCGAAATTCGAAAAAAATTCAAACGTTAAAGCCTGACAACGCTGTGCCTCACCGCTCGGATTTGGAGCGGACTTCAAACGCGTTTTTCTCAAAACTGCATTATCAAAATTGGCGTGCAGGATTACTCAAAAACTATTAAGCCGATTGAGTTGAAACTTGGTACAAATATTAATAATATTGGTACCTTCTACTTGGCGAAAATTGTTTTTGAGAAATTGGGGAAAAAAACTACGTTTTTAATCCACATTTTACAGAAATGTTGCGTGAAATGTTGATTTTTTTTTTGTAAATGCGTGCCAATTTCTCGATTTTGCATTTTCTTCATTTTAATTACCGTTACATAGAAACTGTACATGTTCTAACTGAAAAAATGTTTGAACTTTTTTGCAAATCAAAGTCTACGGGAAGCTAGACTCCACGCCGATTCGCAACTCCCGCGGCGACCTTGCTGTAACACTCTGCTACAGCTCGGCCATTGTGATGATGTATTAATTTTTAAAAATTGTTTTGTATACTTAAATATACTATTAAAGTATACCTAAAGTTTGATAATTGTAGAATAATTATATCTTAGTTTTAAAAATCCCTCAATATTGCTTATTTTTCTCGCGTCTAAATGTATATCCCGCCTTAAGGCCTTAGGCCACTCTAGAGGCCGAAAAAATAAGCTTTACGGGGATTTTTTTCCAGACAAATTACAAAATGAATCGAGATTACAAAAAAGGGTGTTTATCATACATATCAGTGACTGTATACAATAATTTTTGTGAAGCGACTAATTTCAAAATGGTGGCTGTGCAGCGTTTATCTTAAAACTGCATTTTTTTAATTGGCCGGAAACATAACTCAAACAATGTTCAACCGATTCACTTGAAATGTTGAATATATCTCGAAAAATACATTGTGGAAGTACGTAGGATTTTTTTTTATATTGCATAGTTGATTTGTTATTAACAATTATCTGACGATTTTCAAATTCAAATTCGCAAATTTCGTGAAACCTTTTGCGAAACTTCAAACGAAAAGCAATTAGAGGGGGTAGTTTACCCTTAAAATGTAAAAATTAAAAAATGTACTAATTTAAAAACGCGGAAGAATATTTTGCATCCGCGGATACATGTTAACCACAGAAAACACGACGGTGATGAACAAATTTATGTTAGGGATGGTTTACCCCCTTAAATTTGCTATGCCGCCAAAACGCAAAAACCCGTTAACTTCAATTTTAATTCCCCTTCAAAATGATACCTGTTTTTATTAATTTGCATACAACCCTCTTAAGTGTGGGATGAAAAAAAAGGCAAATTGAGGGGTGGTTTACCCCCTAATTTAATTTTTTCTTAACATTTTCATAATAGATTTTTCATTGCTTTTCATTAGAAGAATTTTCGTTTTTGTTTCATTCAGATCGGTGGATTGCTTCTAGGTGAAACTGCAAAATCACCCCCCCCCACCCTTTTCTTTGAGGGGCGGTTTCCCCCCTTAAATCCGTTTTTCCGCAGATAAAAAAATCCGTGTCTCAAAGTTTTCGATGCTCTATCACATATATGAGTTTCAACAAAATCGGAGGCGGACACCTGAGGGATGTTCCTTGTAAGTGATGTTTCCGGCCAACTTAAAAAATGCAGTTTTGAGATAAACGCTGCACAGCCGCCATTTTGAAATTAATCGCTTCAAAAAAATTATTGTATACAGTCACTGATATGTATGATAAACACCCTTTTTTGTAATCTCGATTTATTTTGTAGTTTTTCTGAAAAAAAAAAAAAAAATCCCCAAAAGCCTATTTTTTCGGCCTCTAGAGTGGCCTAACCCCTTAACGAACAGCTCGAAGCATGGAGTTGTACCCTGTACTCTACAATAAGACGCTAAATTTCTCACCTGCTTCCCTCTCGCGTTTATTCGCACGAGTTCGTGCATCGCCCTGTGCAATTCGACGTATTCCTCCGTGCCGGCTTCGGGCATTTGGCGCGTCAGCAAACACGCCAGATAAAGCGTTATAAAAAGAATACGATCGAGATACGTCAAGTCACGCTCCGGAATTGACACTTTGTCCAGCATCTGTTTGCCCAATTTCACTTCGAGGACCTGAAAGAAGCCCGTGACGAAGTCTCCGATCAGTCATTGCGCCGTTGCATATTGAGTTCTCGTACGTGTTTAAAGATCGGCAAAAAAAAAAAGTGTACCGCTTTTTTGAAGACCCTCATGAGTTCTTCTCGTTCCACGGTTGGTATTTTTCGTCCTCTGCCGTTCTGTCTGCCCTCCTCGCCGATCATGAAGTTGAATAGTTCCGTGAAGCTGAAGAAGGAACTCTGCGTCATGGGATTGAGGGGCTCGAGCATGCTCTGTTGCATGTCGAGCGCGTAATTCCACAGTTCGATGCAGCGGGAAAATTTCCCGGCGTCTGCGTATATCGCGCCGCGAAAGCGTATGTAGTAACTGGTGTCGGGATGAGCAGGCCCGAGGATGCGTTCTCTGATTACGAGGGCCTGCATTCGCATCTCATCGGGATCGGCGAGAAGATCGTCGAGTGCCTCGGCGTCGACGATCTCACGGGCAAAATCATAGGCGGCTACGGCCGGTGGAGGTGGTGGTTTAGGTATCGCGGGACCGATGAGATATCTCTCATCCATCGCTCGTTTCCAGTACTCCAGTGCACCGACCATGTCTCTCTTCTTGTCCACGTAAGTCGCACCGAGCAACTCGAGGGCGTCGATTCTGTCCTTTCTACTCACGAAATGCGGTATCCCTATGAGGTGCTCGACTATGTGGGCGTGACCTGCGAACGCACGAATATAACGAGTCATTTTATTGCCTTGTGCTTTCGTCCAAGTTTTCTTTGGATTTTTTCGAAGAAAGCAATAAAATACATGGTCAAAAGAACTTTCAGGCTTTATTAGGTATAGGATCAAGATGGGAACAGTGGCAACAGTGGGTACACTGAACCTTTTCTCTTTCTCAGAAGTGGACAGGTATATATGTGCGTATTTTTCACATTAGAAACACCCTCGGATGCCAATAGGTTTGAACCTGTCTGTGAGTCGCTCCCGCGCAATTCGGTTGTGAAAGGTGATTTTATATTATTTTCGGTGTCAAAAGTTGAAAAACCAGCCGAGTTTGTATGTTTTTTGCTTCTTTACCTATCGCAGTTATGTTCGAAGTCATTGTTCTCCCGTAATATACAGCTATATTGCGGTATTTGAGCATTGTGTTTGTTAACCTAACAAAAATAGAAACTTGTCAGTACCCGCTTTAGAAAAAAAGAGCGGCTCGGTACACAGTGGCTCAATTTTTCGAGGTACACAGAGGTAAGTGATGATATGAATATTATCGCGTTGTAATTTAGATTGGTACTGGTCTACCTGGCTACCTCATTCGGTAGGTACTCATTGTTGATTGATATTCAATAAATGATTGTGATTGATCTCATAATACGCTGTTTTTTTTTAAATTAATTTTTCAATAGTTTACTGTACAATACTCCCCGTTGTATAGAGAAAAGCACTCCATTACTTACAAGTGTACAGTGGATCAGGGTAATTTTCTTCAAATTTGGCCGGATTTTGAAATTTTGTTTGACTGTGAAATTAGGCATGTTTCACTGTGCACACCCCCAAGTACACAGTGGATCAAATTCCATTTAAAAAATGGTTATTATATCAATATCTTTTGGGTTAGGCCGTCCAGTGTCTTTTAACAAAATGAAGCCATTGAACACACCCCACGTTTAGTCGAGGTTTCATTGAGATTGTGTGAAAGGTCAGGCAGTTATAGACCTTTGAAAAAAAATGAACCACTGATCCCACTCTGACCCTATATTGACGTATGTAAAAAAAATATTTGCCAAAAGAATACAATATGGCGGCGCACGAGTCGCTATAGCACTACTGGTTTTCAGCCAATCCTCTCCGCGGCACACAGTAGAACTGTCGTAAATTTAATCCTGGAACTAAGAGTGAAATATTTTTGTTGATTATTTATGGGGGAAATAAAAAAATAATGAAACAAATAGAGACGAGTTTGAAAAAAGTTCGTTTTTGGCACCATAATTTTCATATAAAAAGTGATGTTTTTTACAATTTTCAAATGAATCGAAAAAAGCGCTCGTACTTGGCTGTTAAGAGGGAATTTGAGAGAAAAAAATGTAGATTGGCTTATCATAAGCCAATCTAGTTTTTTTTCTCAAATTCAGAAAATTTGAGGGGAAGACAGCTGTTCGTCTGTCTATTTGACGTTGTTCGGCAAAGTTTCGTCGGGATCTGAAGAGCTGTTTTCGAGATTTTTGGGAATCTATAATTGTTCTACCATACCGACCGCGATGAGGTATCATTCCCTCTTAAAGCAATCTAAGAAGCTACAGTTAACATTTCAAGTCGATTGGACGAAAATTGTCCGAGTTCTGCTGCGTGCCGATTTCAAAAACATGGTTTTGAGAAAAACATGATTTTGAGAAAAACGTGTTTGTAATCAACGGTTTTATAGACGCTACAGCTGATGAGATTTGTTTTCCGTAATCTAATGCCACCTATTGGTATAAAATAAAAGTATTTTAGTCGGTAACTTTTTCCCCAAAGATAATAAATAGGCTTGCAAGAGTCGAGAACTGCGTCTACCGACATGACATCGCCGAAGGCGCTTTTCAGCGCTCGGAGACTCACTCCCAAAAAAGCTTGAAAACTGTTTTTTTTTCTAGCTATAAACGAATATGCGTCATATTTTTTTGAAGGTTCAAAGGATTTTTATAAAGTGTTTCCAAAAAAACAATTTTTTGAAAATTTTACAACGGTGTCCTGCCTTAATGCGGCATATACATTTACGATCAAAAATCGATATTATTTAACTATAGATTTATATATGTAGCATATTTTCCCAAAGCTTAAAAACGAAATTCGAAAAAATTCAAACGTTACAGCCCGTCAACGCTGTGCTCCACCGCTCGGATTCGGAGCGCGCTGCAGGTGGATGCGAGAGCGCAGAGTGGCAGGCAGAGATGGGAAAAAAGTAATTAAATTAACAATTACAATTACCACTGTGATTCATAATTCAATTACTTTGTAACAGATTAAGTGAGTAATTAGTTACCAAAAGTGCCTAGTGCAATTTAATTCAAATTTTATGTAAACTTCAAATGCGTTTTTCTCAATACTGTATTTTCAAAATTGGCGTGCAGAATTACTCAAAAACTATTAAGTCGATTGAGTTGAAACTTGGTCGAATTAGTGATATTATTGCTACCTTTCAGTTGACGAGAATTGTTTTTGAAAAATTCGGAACGATACTACTGTTTTAATGAAAATTTTATAGAAATTTAGTGTGAAATTTTGATTTTTTTTTTTGTAAACACGTATCATTCTCTTAAATTTGATTTTTCTCCATTTTAATTACTCTCAAATAGAAACTATACATGTTCCAACTGAAAAAATTGTTGAATTATTATTTAAATTAAAGTCTACGGGAATCTAGACTGCACGCCGATTCGTCACTTCCGCGGCAACCTTGCTGTAACACTCTGCCACAGTTCCGTCAATTTGATAATGAATGAATTAAAAATAATTGTTTTGTATGCTTAAATATACTATTAAAGTATACCTAAAGTTTGATAACTGTAGAATAATTATTTCTTAGTTGAAAAAATCCCTCAATATTGCTTAATTTTTCTCGTCTAAATGTATATCCCGCCTTAAGACCCGACAACGTTAAATAGAAATATTTTCGAAGGTTTTTAGCGAACTTTCATAGCAGTTCCAGTTCATCATTGCATCGTTGGAACGCAGCGGAAATTCTTTTTAAATTCAATTTGTTTATTCTCGTCGTTTTACGAAATCTTTTTGAGTCGTAAATCGCAAATACAGATCCGACGAAATCGTGCGAGTGATTTTTATAGTCTAAATACGTCCGGGAAATTTGGACAAACTAAGAAGTACATTTTCATCATATTCGAACGATGCGATGCGAATTTCAACAGTGTTGTTCTCAGATGATCTGAAGTTTGCATCGTTGGAATGCAACGAAATTCAATTCTTTTCAATTGTTCATTTTTTGGCTGAAAATTATTCAAACGTTTTCACGGATTCTTATTAGAGATATATGACCCTAAATTGGACAAGGTTTCAAATAAGCATAAAAATAAAGAAATGTGAAAATGAAGAAAAACGTTCATTGCATTCTAACGATGCAAGCTTGAACGTCGTCTTTAGCCCGTTGGACAAAAAAGACCGTTTAACCATCCCATGTTTAACACTATGAAAAAAAAAATTGTTTGCACTTCGGCGAAATGACATACACCGAATTTCAAACTGGGTATAGTATAGGGTGTCTCAAAATGACCTGACGTTTTTATTTATTAATAAAACGTATAATTTATTTGACAAGTACGAATATCTTGATTCTAATATAAGGTACAAACATGGAGGTTATGTGTGAAACACAATATCCGATAAACATAAGCCGCCTCGTACCTGTTTGCAAACGTTCACTCTTTTGACGAAAATTTCCATGACATTTTGGCATAATTGCGGACTAATTTCATTAATGGTGCGTCCAATTGTTTCCGCGAGCTCCGCAATGGTCTGTGGATAATTGGCATACACTTTTCCTTTCGGAAAAGCCCAAAGAAAGAAGTCCAATGGCGTCAAATCGCACGATCTTCAAGGCCTATTCACATAGCCATGGCGCGAGATAACACGACCATGAAACTTTGCAATAACTGCATTGTGTGTCGCCCGCAGTGTGGCAGGTTGCGCCATCTTGTTGAAAAAATATGTCTTCCAAGTCCATGCCGTTTATGATATTTATCGGATATTGTGTTCGACACATAACCTCCATATTTGTGCCTCATATCAAAATAAAAATATTCGTACTTTTCAAACAAATAATACGTTTTATTAATAAATTAAAATGCCAGGTCATTTTTCGACACCCTTTACTTCTTTATAGATGCGTTAACATCTTAAACTACACGCACGCAGTTCTGGTAACGCCATTTGTTGGAAAACAGCTAGAACTTATCCAACGTCTTAAGGCGGAATATACATTTACAACGATAAAAAACTATTTCTTTTTTTTCTTTAAGGGCGGGGTAAAGTATTAAATTTTTTTTTTCATTTTTTAAATGAATGCATAATATATCAAGAATATTGTGTTAAAATTTCAATTCGATCGGAGTAAAATTGACGAAGTTATGAGTATTTGAGCGTCTATTGCTCCATGCCGTTCTCTTCTCTTCTGCGTTTTTCAAACCGTTTTTCTGAGACTTGTCATATTTGAAGTCCGTGTGCACGATAACTCAAAATCTACTGGACCAATCGCTTTGAAATTTTGCACAGTACTTCTTCACATAATTCACCAGGTATTGTCGAGAGCTTTTTTGTTTTTTTAAAATAATTACTAACTTTTCAACAACAAATTAGCCGATTTTTTTAGCGAAAATCGGGTTTTTGACTCCCAAGTGCTACGAAAAATCGAAAAATCGAAAAAAAAAATCCTCCCGTCATTACCTCGAGAAACATCTCCTTTAACAAATGCATTTTGATGTTTGTTTCATATGATTCTGTTGCGAGTTATGGTGCACACCGCAAACCAACTTTTTTTCGAGGCGCCTCCGGGGTTTAATTTTCACTCGCTCAATTTTGAATATTTTGCAATGCAAATTTAGGAGAATGTTGTTCAAATGTTACTTAATTATATGTAAATTTTTCAATAAACGAACACTATTCGTTACGCCAAAAAAAATCTTAAAAACATGCCTTTTTTTCGCCGAATTAACTTTACCCCGCCGTTAAACGATAGAACTATATATGGAGAATATTTTCCTAAAGTTTCAAAGCGACATTCGAAAAACTTCAAACGTTACATCCCGTCAAACGTACAGCGTTGACGGGCTGTAACGTTTGAAATGTTGATTTTTAAAGCTGTAAATGGGCTGTAAAGTTGAAATGTTGATTTTCTTTGTAAATGCGTGCCGTTTTCTTAAATTTGCATTTTCTTCATTTTAATTATCGTCACATAGAAACTATACATGTTCTAACTGAAAAAAGGTTTGAACTTTTTTGCAAATCAAAGTGTGCGGGAAGCTAGACTGCACGCTGATTCGCAACTCCCGGGGCGACCATGCTGCAACACTGCCACAGCTCCATCATTTTGATGATGAATTTATTAAAAAAAAATGTTTTGTATACTTAAATATACTATTAAAGTATACCCAAAGCTCGATCATTGTAGAATAATTATTTCTTAGTTAAAAAATCCCTCAATATTGCTTATTTTTTTCTGTTCAAATGTATATCCCGCCTTAAGGAGTGAGATACAGTCACATTTTCAAAAAATCGATTTTTTTAAACTTTTTCTTGAAGTATGATGTTTCGACAATATTCCTTGAAAATTTCAAGTCGATTCGATGAATAGTTTCCGGGATATCCTACATTTAGTGGAGGAGCTCAACGTATAGACGTGGCTGAGAAACGCGCAAACGATAATGCCCGGGAAGGCAGAATGCTTTGAAGACAACAACAATTGATATTTTGGAAGCTTCCACATCGGCAGAAGCCCTATTGTATATGGGCCAGGAATTGATGATTCCATGTAAGTCATTTTTTAATTAGTATTCTATACATAAATCAAGTGTAAAATTGGAAAACTCTTTCAGAAATTTTCAAAAATGTATTACTCAAAAACTATGAACTTTAGCAAAATTGTACAAAGAATACTTTCGTTTTAAAATTGCCCAAAATATTTTTAAAAAAATAATTCATCCCCAAAAACTTTAATTTTTTCAAAAATTGTTTCAACAATTGGCTATAAACAATTGAATGCTCGACTTTTCGGCAAAAAATTGTGATATTCCGATTGAGCGGATCAAAATACATTAAAAAAAGTTTAGCTTCATCTATCGAGCTCAACATTTTCCGAACATATAATACCGTATCGACATCGAAAAACCTTAATCGCGTTTTTCTCGAAACTATGTTTTTCAAGTCGGTGACCACGATAACTAAAAAACCACTCGATGGATTTTGATGAAATTTGTTGTGCTTATTGATAGCATTAAAAACTAGTCCTCAATCGAAGGATTCTCATTTTTGTTGAAAATTTCAATTTTTTTAAACAAACGAGCGTTTTTTTGGTCGAAAATCGAAAGTTGTCGGCCGGAAGGCGCCATTTTGTTAATTAAAAAAAAGCTTCCATTAAGGACTAGATTTATTATTAAACTAATGATTTATTTCGGTTTTTTTTTTATTTCAGATCCAGTAAAATGTTATGATCGTCACCGCAAAGCACTACATGCCAAAGGGGGTCCGACAAAGATGGCGATATTTTTATAAATGATTAATATTTTTCTTTGAAAATTTGTACAAGTCAAGTTGAAATATAACATGAAAAGTCTGTGTAACCACTTTTGTAAAACAAACTTAATTACTTAAAAAAAAAATTATTGAATATGCTCGTTTTTTCACGCCTCTGACTGCATCTCACCCCTTGATACGGTCAGTGGGAAAAAAAAAAAATGTTTTTCCTTCTCTTCCAGTGTCAATACCTGTGACCGCGGCTGCGAGGAGCGGCGTCATACCGAAGGAATCGACGTCCATTCGCGCGCCGTGCTCCACGAGTACTTTGAGGATCTCGAGGGATCCGCTCTCCGCGCAATCGTGAAGCGCGGTATTGCCCTTAACCGATTTTCTATTGGTGTCTGCCTTGAGAGACAGCAGGTACTTTGTGATGCGAACGTGGCCTCTGTAACAGGCTATCATGAGGCAGGTGTGGCCGTGTCTGTTCGCCGCTTCTATATCCGCTCCGTTGTTCACCAGGAACCTGACGATGTCGTAGTGGCCGTCGAAGCAAGCCGCCCGCAACGGCGTCGAGTTCGTCTTCGTCGTGGAGTTTACTTTGGCGCCTCTCCTCACGAGCAACGTCACCAGGGTGTAATGACCTGCCGCTGCTGCGCACCATAACGGTGGTGCATCTTCTATCGTATCCCCGTCGAATACCACTGTTGCAGACCGTTTCATACTTCGATTAATATTTTTGCAAAAAGTGTGTGTCCATACTGTGGACACGCCTGGGCACTCTGACTGGTAAGCGCGGGTTTCTGTTTTTTTGACAAGCCTTTATTTAACTTGACTTTCTGTGAGATGAAAAACGAAAAATCGATAGTTCACCCACTTCCCGACTACTTAGAGCTCTGGTATAGAAATATGCATCTAAAAGATGACAATGCACGATTCAACTTGAAAAAAGGTCCATAAAATTTTTAACTTTTCGTGTAAAATTAGCGATATCTAATCATCCGTATAAACTCTCACCAACACATACAAACAAATTCGTAGACGACTGTGTATGTGACAAGTTTATATGCAGCAATTAGTCGTAAGTTCAATCCCAATTACAGTCTTTATCATTTTTTACAAGCATTCCATGTTCCTAACGTACAAAGTCGCAAACTAGTAAACTACTAGTAAAAATAAGTTAAAGACTAAAATGTAGAAAATAATTTATATGTAAAAATATATTTGAAAAAAAAACAAGCTTTTATTTAAGGCCTTATATACGGGAAAAATTTCCAAATATTTCATTTTTAAAAATGTTTTGATTTCAGTAGCCTAAACGGTTAGATATATTGGGTTGGTACAAAAATCTTGCAACACTTTTTTTTCAATTAAAATATTTTTCCTAATAATGAAGTTCGAGAACATTCGAGGATAGGAAATACAAGAATGGTCTAGAATCTTCCCTGCCGCAGGATATATAAGCGAGTCAGATGTTCCGCGGAGTCAGTATGAGCAAAGATGGATCAACGTGCACTTCGAGCAATCGCATATTACGAATTCTTGCAAGGGCATTCTGTAAGAGCTGCAGCCCGTAATATGTGCAGTGCGTTCAAGGCTAATATAGTTAATTATTCAACGGTCTCCCGATGGTATCAGCGTTTTCATTCTGGTGATACATCTTTTGAAGACAAACCTAGGTCCGACAGGGAATCGATTGTGGACGATGAAGAACTGCGAGCACTTATAAAGGCAAAGCCTAATATGTCGTCACGAGAATTAGCCAACAAACTCAACTGCAGTCATCCTACTATCCTTCGACATTTACAAGAGATGGGATATAGGAAAGTTTATTCGTCTTGGATACCGCACAATCTCAGCGAATCAAACAAAGCAACACGCATGTCCATCTGTCTTTCACTCCTGCATCGTCCGCCAAGAAAGGATTTTCTTCAAGAAATAGTCACTGGGGATGAAAGCTGGGTGTTGTATGTTAATCACACGCGCAAGCGTCAGTGGCTATCGAAAGGGGAAAAACCAGAACCGACCCCTAAACAGCCCCGTGAAATGAAGAAAGTTTTACTCTGTTGTTGATGGGATTCTGAGGGCATGCTCTATTACGAATTTCTGCCAACTAACACCACAATACAGGCAGAGATTTATTCTGCACAACTGCAAAAGGTGGCTAAAATTATGAAACAGAAAAGGCGTAGACGTCTTCACGTTCGGCTTCTCCATGACAATGCTCGACCCCACGTCGCTAAGATGACACAAGAAACTATTTCGCAGCTAGGATGGGAAGTTCTACCACACCCACCGTATTCACCAGACTTAGCACCTACCGACTATCACCTGCTTCGAGCTTTGAAGAACTATTTACAGGATAAAAAATATGATGATCTGTCAGATCTAAAAAATACATTGGACGACTTTCTTAATTCACGATCAAAAGAATTCTGGTCTGCGGGCGTGCAAAGTCTACCAGATCGTTGGGCAAGAGTTGTAGATGCGGAGGGAGCCTACATTACTGAATAATCGTTTATTGTTAAAATAAAATATTTTTCTTTTTTACTCGTGTTGTGTGTTGCAAGATTTTTGTACCAACCCAATATTTTAAGCTTTACAGAATTGAAAAATTTCAAAAATTGTTAAAGTTACAGCATTTAGAGCGTAAGACGCACACTTCAAAGTCGTTTATCCACGACTCACTTTTTTGAACCTTGTGAAAGTTCTAACTCTTGAACAAAGGTTCAGATCGCTTTGAAATTTTTACAACATATTCTTAGTATCATCACCTATCGTGTGAACCACAGAAACAAAAATTTCAATGGCACAAAAAAATATAAAAAATAAAATACCGACGGAAAATTGAGTAAAAAAAAGGTAATTTCGAATTTTTATTATAATAATTATTTTTAATAATATTGTTGGTTCACACTGAAGATACATTCATTATGCAATTATAAATATGTTGATTTTTTTTCGAACACCCACATCGATGCCGAGAACTTTCACCATCAACGCGTGCGCAAAAAAAATACATTGCTTTATTATGTTATATCTCCGCAATTTGTTAATATTTCTGATTTTTTTTACATATACTTAACCATGTGCATATATGATTTGTAAACAAATGCTGTCAATGTATGCGTCATTTTTTTAACCGCGTCTAGAGAAGTACCTTCGAAAATCGGCGAAATCGCGTATATAAGGCCTTGATGTACCAAAAAGTCGAAAATGCCTTTTTTTACCAAGTCACATATACGTGACTATAAATAAAAGCTTGGGGCGCTTAAAATTCAGACATATAATCTTTGATTTACATAAATCTATTAACATATCAAGTGTATTTAATTTATTGTAAAACAACCTTAGATTTCTTAAATGAAAATCCGGAAACTGAGTATAAACGTGTGATAATAATTTATCTAGTTACGATTGTACGGTTAATGAAACTGAATTGAACAAATTTATTAAATATTTGAAAAGTCGAGCGCCCCAAGCTTTTATCTACAGTCACATTTAGGTGACTTAAAAAAAAATTATTTTCTATTGTTTAATAGGTTCAAGGTGGGAACAGTGGGTACACTGAACCTTTTCTGTTTCTCAAAAGTGGACATGTATACATGTGCGTCTTTTTCACGTTAGAACCGCCCTCGGATGGCAATAGGTTTGAACCTATCTGTGAGTCACTCCCGCGCAATTCGGTTGTGAGAGGTGATTTAATATTATTTTTGGTGTCAAAAGTTGAAAAACCAGCCGAGTTTGTATGTTTTTTCCTTCTTTACCTATCGCGGTTATGTTCGAAGTCATTGTTCTCCCGCAATGTACAGCTATATTGCGGTATTTGAGCATTTTGTTTGTTAACCTAACAAAAATAGAAACTTGTCAGTACCCGCTTTAGAAAAAAAAAAAAAACGGGTCGGTACACAGTGGCTCAATTTTTCGAGGTACACAGAGATAAGTTATAATACGAATATTTTCGCGTTGTGATTTAGATACGTACTGGTACCACCTCATTAGGTAGGTACTCATTGTTGATTAATATTCAATAAATGATTGTGATTGATCTCATAATAAGCTGCTGTTTTTAAATTCATTTTTCAATAGTTTACTGTACAATACTCCTCATTTCATACAGAAAAGTACTCCATTACCTACAAGTGTACAGTGGAACAGGGTAATTTTCTTCAAATTGCTTTGATTTTGAAATTTTCTTTGACTGCGAAATTAGGCATGTTTCACTGGGTACACCACCGAGTACACAGTGGATCAAATCCCATTTAAAAAAATGATTTTCATCTCAATATCTATTGGGTTAGGCTGTTCGTTGTCTTTTAACAAAATGAAGCCATTGAACACATCTCATGTTCAGTCGAGATTTAATTGAGATTGTGTGAACGGTTAAGCAGCTATAGACCTCTGAAAAAGAGCCACTTATCCCACTCTGACCCTACATAAAATAAAAGCTTGTTTTTTTTATAATATTTTCTCACATAAATGTTAAATCTGGTAATTGTACATAATTGATGGAAAAAGCTCACCTGAACCTGACTGCTCTATGTCCGCGCCGCACTTGTCGATGAGGTACTCGGCGACGTCGTAGTGTCCGTTTTTGCAGGCCATTACGAGAGGAGTAGCGCCGTGGGTTTTTGCATCAACCAATGGTCCTACCTCATGTTTGTCCCGGTGCTCCAGGAATGCCTGAAACAAATCGAGAAGGAGCATTCGTATAAGTAGGCCATTAGGAATTATCGTGCGTCTTTGCTCATTGCAATCACCAGTTGCGATACAGCGGAAGTCGCGCGAGCGACTTCCGCTGTTCCCGACCACGTGACTATCTGTATCGAACGAAAACCTGCCAAGTGCGTTTCGCAACAAGCAGGGGGAAGCATCGATGTTTAGGTAATATGTAGTTATTTTGGATATTGGAGCACAGTCGTTTATTAGTTGCTAATTTCGATTTCGTTTAATAATCCGTAATCTTAAGGGGATATACCGGTGTGAACGTTGAGAATTTGGGCGATTTTCGGGAATTTTTTGGAAGAAAAGTACTTAATTAAATGTTTCGGAAAATTAAGAATATATCTGGCTATATATGACCTATGTTGCATAATTTTTTCATAGAACAATATTGAGATCCAAGCGACTTATACGCTGCCTTCGGAGGCGTCAAAAAAAAGTTCCTCCACTGCTGACATGATTCCAGCCGATTGAGTAGCTGAAACCGAAAAGGAAAAAATGTCGTTGAACTGGAAGGTATGTCCTGTACAATGACGTAGAATTTTCGAAAAATATCGAAATCTAACAAAATGGCGTAGTTGTGAAAAAATTCTGTTTTCTTGCCTACAAAATGGTCGTTTTTTTTTTCAATGCCAAATCGTCAATTTGCGTCCAATCAAAAATATCCTACGTCATTGTAGAGTAAATATATTCAAGAGTACTCAGTTCAAATTTCAATCCAATCGGATAATTGCTCTTTGAGTTATAATGTCAGCAAATTTGAAAAATCTCATTTCGAGAAAAACGCGTTTAAAGATTAAACTATCGATTTTTGCAAGATAAAATAATATTGATATAAATGATAATGGTATTCTTGAAAGTATAAACTGTCGAAAAAAGCAAAAAAAAATCAATTTTTTAAGTGTCACACTGGTATAGCTCCTTAAAGGCAGATTGGCAATCAGCGAGCTCGTAAACACCATGAGACCAATTTTCATGCGAATCAAGTGAAGTGTTGTATTTTATTCCGCCATTTTGAATTTCTCAATTTTAAGGGCAGATTCGCAATCAGCGATCTCGCAAACCCCCGAATACCAAATTTTGCAAAAAATCGTTCGAGCCAATCACAAAATAATGCCGCTTCGGGCACCACAAAAATGTGCGCCATATGGCGTCAATGCCATATCAAGGGGGTAAAGTTTGCATCGTTAGAAGGCAACGATTTCTTTTTGTTCATTTTTCATTTCTTTATTTTCATCATTATCCAACGTCTTTTTTGCAAATAAATGTCGTAAATGTTTAATAATAATACGTGAACGGGCTAAATTGGCTGAAAAATCTAGACAATTAAAAAGAAGTAATATTCGTTGCATTCAAACAATGCAAAGCTCAGCATCATTGAATTTGTTCATGTAACGTGACCGAAATAATTGCCATCGAGAGTTCTAATCAAATGCTAGCAACCGAAATTTTTCTAGATGCTTTAAATCACCGGTTGAAAAATCACAGGGGGATCCTTGGATCATATCACATGCTTATAGGGATTTGTGGACACGTGGATTCCGCGCTATTTCTCGATTTACACCGTTTGAGATTTTTTTTTTTTAATTTTCAACTGGGATCCGTAGCATCTCTCAAAAAATATCCTCTCGTGATCCCGTGCACAAATTTGTTGGGGAGTCCAAAGATGCACCCACGTCTCTACAGGGATTGGTTAGGGACACTGCACAAGGGAGTCCAACTTATGAATGACATTGAAGTTTGCATCGTTGAAACGCAACGGGTTTTATGTCTTTATTTTTCATTGCTGACGTATTTTTCTCTACCGATTCCGGTTATGAAAATCATTCCCGCTTTTTTACGTATCCTTATCAGAGATTAGCGATCGAAATCTGCAAAAAAAAGTTTTGGAATATAATTTCTTCAATGGACAATAAAATTGTTGCGCTCCAACGATGCAAACTTCAATGCGATACTTATGAGGTTGAAGTTTGCAACGGAAATGAATAATTTCAAGTTCCTTTAAATTCTTTTGACAGATTTTGCCTTCCAAAAGACTACAGTGGAATTTCAGTGACGTAATTCAAATTGATTTTTCAGATATACATTTTCAAGCGATTTATACTTTTTTTAAAGCGAGAAACCAGTTTAGGAGTACGATTTAAAAAAATGATTTTCCTGATTTTTTTTTACAAGGAATGAATTAATAGAATTTATCCAAAATTTGGGAATATTTTATACATATTTTCAAACAAATATTTTTATTCTTTCGAAGCATTTCCTCTGGAAATGTGGAACATATAACCTGCGGCCTGAGAAAGGTCGCCATCAGACTTTGCTGTTTGTGTACCCTCTGGAGGCCACAGTTTTCACCGGAAATTAATACGGTTTGAACATTACTTTAGGAACATGTTTTCCTTCTATATGAACCTAACTTTGACCAAAAAATTAAAAATTTCCTTCTTTCAAAAAGGTGTTTAAACAAAAGGGTATAATTTTTACCATTATTTCATAAACTTTTTTGCTATACAAAATATACTTCAAACAATGCTATTACCTCAAATTTAGGTTCATATAGATCGTAATTGTATGAAGAAATTAACTGTCATTTTATAAAATTATAGGTTGAAAACTTTTTGAGCCACAGTGTACACAAATTGAAAAAAAAAAACTCGTCTCCCGAAAAACGCGGTTGAAAAAAATTACCGAAAACATACAATTCAAAGCAGTAATGAATTATTTAGACTACTTTGAGAATATATTCTTGAATATTTTTACTAACAATTTATGGAATTAAAAAAAAGTCGATTTCTTCGTGTCATATAAACTTGTTTGCCGTTTTAAGATACATCTATTTTGTATATCTTCTTAGTTCTTTTAGAAAAATCAGCGTATAGAATGTGATAGCATCAAAATACGATCCATCAAGAATCGTATTTTGATGTTTTCGATGATGTAAGAATCCTTTAGGATTCAAATTGGATTCGTCCATTGGATTCCAATGGGGAATCCCGATAAGAACCCAACGTACGAGCATGACGTTTTGGTATAAAGATCCAGTGGGGAATCCCGCTCAGAACCCAATACAATAGTGTTGAAGTTTGCATCGTTGGGCTGCAACTGAGATTGTTTATTATTCATTCTTGTATTTTTATCATTATATCAAATCTTTTTTTTTCAGCTTTCGGTAATACATTATTAATAAGTATTCTCAAAATTGTTTGAGTGACTTTCGTCGTCTAAATGTGCCAGAAAAATAACGAGAATATGAAGAAAAGAAAAAACTTTGGTTGCATTCCAACGATGCAAACTCCAATACCATCCACCCAATTGGGTCCCTGGTAGGGACCCAACGCGAGGACCCATTGGATCCCTACCAGGAAGCAGGCTCAAGTATGAGAATCCAATAGGCTATTTTACTCTATGTAAGTAAAATACAAAGAATGTATAAATAACGTATTTTCGCAATAAGCAATCGAATAATGTTGATTTTAATTTATAAAAACACGAAATAAATTTTATAATTCATTTTTTTTTTAACTTTTTCTATCTGTTCAACGAACATGCGAAACGGTAACCGCCATAATGGATTCCGACGTGACGTCATTGACATAGTAAACAAAGAAAGCGTTAGACGCATTACTCTCCAACCTGTGAAAGAAAGCGTCAACAACGATATATTATCGTTTGTCATAGTTAATTGCAAATTTGCCAGTTATCTGTACTTCAAAAAAGAACAAAACATTTTTTTTTGGACCATGACTTTGGATCTCTTCTCGCAAGTTTTAACCAAGTCTTCCTCATATTTATATCAATTGGCATTTTAATTCACACTTTCCCGGTCTTTTTACACTAGTATTCTTACATTTAGGAACAACACACCATTGGTAGGGATTGTACCTCACATTTAAGGGGCAATACCAGTGTGACGTTTTCAAAAAATCGATTTTTTTTTGCCTTTTTCAACTGTTTATACTTTCAAGAATATCATCATAATTTTATCTTGCAAAACTCGATAGTTAAATATTTAAACGCGTTTTTCTCGAAATGAGACTTTTCAAATTTGCTGACATTGCAACTCAAAGAGCAATTATTCGACTGACTTGAAATTTGAACTAAGTACACTTGAATATATTTACAACGACGTAGGATATTTTTGATTGGATGAAAATTGACGATTTGGCATTGAAAAAACGACCATTTTATAGGCAAGAAAACAGACTTTTTTCATAACTACGCTATTTTGTCAGATTTTGATATTTTTCGAAAATCCTACGTCATTGTACAGGAAATACCTTTCAGTTTAACGACATTTTGTCCTTTTTCGGTTTCAGCTACTCAATCGGCCGGAGTCATGTCAGCAGTGGAGGAACTTTTTTTTGGCGCCCCGAAGGCTGCGCATAAGTCGCTTGGATCTCAATATTTTTCTATGAAAAAATTATGTAATGTAGGTCAAATATAGCCAAATATATTCTTAATTTTCCGAAACATTTAATTGAGTACTTTTCTTCCAAAAAATTCCCGAAAATCACCCAAATTTTCAGCGTTCACACTGGTCTAGCCCCTAAACCAAAAAAAATTACGTATTCACAATTTCCGCAGCGTTGATGTTTACTATGTAAGTAACGTCACGAACCGAAATTTGAAATGTAAAATTTAAATGCATTTTTATGGCACTTATCGATTTCATAAAATAGAAATAAAAGTTCTAGGAGTTTATTATCACCGAAGGATCAAATTTAGACACCTTTCAAAAAAGGGGATAATACCCTATTGGATACCTACGACAATTTCTGCACGAGCCATGGCACATCACATTAAAGTTCGATACTTTGCAAACGGGGCTTAAAAATGATTGATGGTAAATAACGGACACGTTTCAGAACCACGTACACGAATCGTGAGATTAAAGTTTGCAACGTTGGAATGCAACGCAAATTGTCATTTGCCAATTGCTCGGATTTCTTTCGGCCCTCAATAATTTTTTAAGTCGCTTTTCAGATATCTAGAATATGAATCTGTCGAAAAAAGTTTCGTAGCACAATAAAAAGTAGCAAATAAAAATATGAAAAAGAATTTTCGTTGCATTCCAACGACGCAAACTTCAAGACCATTGCGAATCTCCGTAACGTATATCGTTTTTTTTTTCTCCAACTTACATTTGATATTGCGGAACCCGTGATGAAAAATAAATAGGTACGGTATGACTACGCTGAGATAATCGACGAACTACGACGAGCCAAAACGGTATCGTTCATGCGAAGTGTCTGAACATCGCTGTGTGCAAAAAATAAACGAAAAGAAGCAAGTGCAAAGAGCGCTTTGGCCGAAGGTACGGGTTCAAATCTCGCGCGTCTCCGGACGAGAGTGAGCTACTAAATTGACGTGCGTTGGGTATGTGTATATACAGAGTGTCCCTCTTATCTCTGCCACCCGAAGTAACTCGGTAATTATCGACGTCACAAAAAAATGTTCCAGACGAAAGTTGTACGGTGTGAAGGGGGCCGTTAAATGCGACCATTTTTTTTTTTATTTCGGCGGACGCGCTGACGGACAGTGAAGGTCACCTCTACTTTTTTAAATGTAATGGTACATTTTTTTCAACCATCTTGCGGAGCACCTCAAGCCGCGTAAAAATTATTAGGGGGTCAAAGTCGCGCAAGGTCACTCAAGGTTAGTATCGATGATACAAATCTCAATATCTCATATATATGATTCTCAATACCAAATATTTGGTAGTGATAATATTTAGATTTGTATTTGATTTTAATGGGTGACCTCGAATGACCTTGAACGACTTTGGCAGAGGTGGCAGAAATAAGAGGAACACCCTGTATATACAAGTTCCGCTAGAGAACCGACCGCGTCGTATGTTCTATGCAAATAACAAAAGTCTTCTCTACGAGGAGAAACAAAATATTTGACGTATCGCGGTCCTTGTATTTCTCGTTGTCGCACTTCCCGCTATCTTCACGTTTTTATGCAGCACAGTGTAAACGTCACTAAATTTCACCCGCCTCTCTACCTCGATCGCAAAGTCCGCAGCCAGATGGTGGACACGCTCCATTATTTCGATAGATATTCCTTTTTTGGATTTTTTCTTCGTTCGTAAAGATGATAATGATAAAGAGAATAAATTATTGAAAAAAGTCTAATAAATTAATCTACATTGGGTGTAAGAAAATAACGCTGATAAATGACGAGTAATAAGTCATATAATAATTCAATAATCAAGAAATATATATAGTACTTTTGTACATTCATCGCAGAGATATGAATACTATTTTTATCAAAAATAAGAATGAATTTAAAAACAATCATTTTTTAATTCCATAATCATGAAATACATATTGTACTTTTGTAAAATAGTCGCAGAGATGTAAATATTCTTTTTATCAAAAATACCAACGGGAATTGAGAAACAAGCAATTTTGTTGAATTCAATAATAATGCAATATATATCGTATTTTCGAGAAATTCTAATTCGGTTTTGGGCAACCGAAATTTTTTTTATTTTCGGAAAAGATCAAGTGGAAAAATTATTACGGATAAAGTTCCGAAAAGGATGTACCTCCGATTAATTTGGAATTTTGTGTACCCGTGTATTTTCACTCGCCGATCACGAATATAATAGTGAAAATAACTGCAAATTTGGTTTTCAAGGTCAAAACTAACAAAAACTGATTTTTAAACAGTTTTTCTATTTTATTGTAATTAATATTGATCTTAGGGAAGATGTTTCCTACAAAAGTTATAGCCTATAAAAAGTATGATTTTTAACACTATACACATACCTAAATAACAAACAACACACAACATGACAAACAAACCCAGACAAACCCAAACACACATCACAACAAACATACCCAAACAAACTCCAACCTTGCCGCGGTAAAGTGCGCACGTAAATAATATCGAAACTAAAGGAGTTTAGCAAAATGCACTTATTGCAGCATTATCCCATTTTTCTCGAAACAGACTGGTTTTAGACAAAAACTTTATAGAACCTAAAAGATCAATCTTTTTATAGGTTACAACTTTTGTGCGAAATATTTTTCTCTAAGATCAACATTCATTAAAATAAAGTAGAAAAACTTTGAAAAAATCAGTTTTTGTGAGTTTTAACCTTGAAAATTAAATTTTCGAACATTTTCACTACCGTATTCGTAATCAGCAAGTCAAAATACATGGGTAGGCAAAATTGCCAATTGATCGGAGGTATGTCCTTTTCGGAACTACACGAATAATTAATTACTTGCGCAAAAAAAAAATTATTTTTCGAGACGAAATAAATTGAACGATAATCAACCGATTTTTCACGATAATTCAGTTCTATCCTCTTTGATTCAATTTCTTCTCTTTAACATCGTCGCGCGGCTTCAGATTTGTGCATTCTTATCAAATTTATTTATTTTCAGTCTCGAACTGCCGTTAGGCATTGTCGACGCTCAAAATGTCGCGTTTGCTATTCTTTTGCTTATCACGCGACCGATCGCTTAGCCAATGTGGCACTTCCTTGCTTTTTCGCTATCGCGCGCAAAATCGGGGGACATAGCTTCGAGGGATATAGCAACGGGTGCACGGAGACGCGCGAGAACCTGAAAAACGAGAATACCGAATACGCGATCTCGTTCTATACTGATCGAACGTAGGATTCTTCGGCACCCTATGCAAGGTTCGACGAACCGGGGAAACGAAAAATGAGACATTGTTTCGGACTACAATAAAACAAATATTCATTCAATCGTCCAATTTTCATTTCTGCAGATTCAGACTAAAAAAACTCTCAAGGTATTTCTTTCACGAACCCGAATATTTAACAATTAACTGATTTTTATCTTTAAGTTTTTTTTAAAATACATCCCAGTATAAGAGTAAAATTTCAAGCCAAGTTACCGAACGTTTAACGAAAAATTACGACTTTGAAAATAGTCTCATTTGTACACGGGGTTGAAGTACATCGTTGGGATGCACCGAAAATTATTTTTAATTTTTCATTTTCATTATTATCCAAAATCATGCTTTGCAAATTTGTCGTAGATCGCTAAATAAGAATCCTAAAAAAATGTTTGTGTTATTTTTGTAACTCAAATATGTCAAAGAAAACTTGAGGAAACAAATGTTTGCATTCCAACGATGCAAACTTCAAACGTCATATTTATGCGGCACTTCATGAAGATGGCACGCTGGCTACATTTCTATCTTATAATTTATACACGAAATAACTCTAGACGCCAGCCATAAACTGCTCACGCGTGTAAAAAAATCTGAAGATTCCGTAACAATATTAAAAAAAGGGGGTCACCGAATGTTTAATGAAAAAATTCATGAAAACTACGTCTGAATCTACGAAAATTTGCGCGGATTTTTTAATTCCAGCTATCGTTGGGTATAACAGTACGGTGTTATTGTTATTATTAAGGGCGATCTTTTTTTATAGATTTTTAATGTAGATCGCTAATTAAATGTCTTAAAAAATGTTTAAAGGCTTTTTGCAGGCGAAATCTGCCAAAATAAATTAAATACGTTGCAGTCCAACTATACAAACGTTTTTTAGATTCTTGTGAGAAATCTGCAAGCTCAAATTGCACAAAACATTTTACATGATAATAAAAATAAAGAAACAACAAAAGCAACAAAGTTTCGTTAAATTTCGAACATACTAATTTTCACTACTATAGGGAAATAGTAAAGTCATTTGGCTCATGTACTTCAGATACTCCATAAAAATTATTCCGCAAATACTCAAATCAAACTCAAGAAAAATAATCCCCTATTTCGTCGCGATCACTTTTTCCGATAAACGATCCCGCAAATAAATAATTTTCAAAAAAAACTACGGAAAAAACGGAATAAAACATCACGCGATAAAAAAAAAACCCCGCTGTCAGCGCTCGTCGTTGCATTACAATTTCTATTTTGCACTTTTATCGCCGTTTTAAATTCAACCTTGTCTCCGTAGGTTTAAAACAAATCCATGTTAATCCGGGCACCAAGCTCTTAATTTATTTCTTCAATGTTTAGCGAGTCGGAATTGAAATGTAAAAGTTCAAATTTGTCTGATTCCATGAGAACAGAAAAGAAATCGATGTTCGCGTGTGATTCGTCGCGTTTAAATTTATTCTCAGGATTTTTAGCGATGCGGACATTAAACATTCGGCATTGATTGTTGAGACGGAAAAAGTTGAACTTCGATAATCACGTGTCTCACTGTTTTTTCGTTTAAGTCAATTTTCGTATGTTTTAGCACTTGTTTCGTTGCTTTCGGTGACAAAGAGTAATATATCGGACAAACGGAGAGTAGGAATACATTTGACGATGTCGGATAGCACTGTGTCGTTTTGTATACTCGGCTCGTCCAGCTGGCTCTGGCCCCTTCCCCTCCTTCGAAGTCACTCAACCTCCCCCCCTCCTCCCCTCCTTGTGTCTCTCTCTTTCTGTCTCGATCGTTAGGCATACACGCTTATTATTCCTGCGGCGCCCACCTCGCGACCGTAGTTCTCGAACACCCGCGAGGAATTTTACGGTTCCGTTAACGGTCAATTGAAAGGATATTCCTAAGCCCGGTCCATCGACGCGATTATTCTTTCGACCGCAGCCGTATTTTATATTCCACTGATTTTCCGATCCTGTTCGTCCCCGCCTATGGGTCTCCAAAAGCTCCAAACCCAATGTCCCTTGAGATTCTAACGGTCTGTATTGATTTTTGTTTTCTTCAATTCGAATTCCTACCTCCGTTGAGTGAGACACCTCTAGGCGACGAAGAAATATGCCGTTGTTCATAATTTTTTTTAACGGCGGGGTAAAGTTAATTCGGCGAAAAAAAGGCATGTTTTTACGATTTTTTTTTGGCGTAACGAATAGTGTTCGTTTATTGAAAAATTTACATATAATAAATTAACATTTGAACAACATTCTCCTAAATTTGCATTGCAAAATATTCAAAATTGAGCGAGTGAAAATTAAACCCCGGAGGCGCCTCGAAAAAAAGTTGGTTTGCGGTGTGCACCATAACTCGCAACAGAATCATTTGAAACAAAAAAATCAAAATGCATTTGTTAAAGGAGATGTTTCTCGAGGTAATGACGGGAGGATTTTTTTTTCTTTCGATTTTTCGATTTTTCGTAGCACTTGGGAGCCAAAAACCCGACTTTCGCTAAAAAAATCGGCTAATTTGTTGTTGAAAAATTAGTAATTATTTTAAAAAAACAAAAAAGCTCTCGACAATACCTGGTGAATTATGTGAAGAAGTACTGTGCAAAATTTCAAAGCGATTGGTCCAGTAGATTTTGAGTTATCTTGCACACGGACTTCAAATATGACAAGTAATCAAATCAGAAAAACGGTTTGAAAAACGCAGAAGAGAAGAGAACGGCATGGAGCAATAGACGCTCAAATACTCATAACTTCGTCAATTTTACTCCGATCGACTTGAAATTTTAACACAATATTGTTGATATATTATGCATTCATTTAAAAAATTAAAAAAAAATGAAAAAAAAAATTTAATACTTTACCCCGCCCTTAAAGAAAAGATTTTTTATTATATTGAAATTATTTTTTCGAATAAAAAAAATTCTAGTGGCAGATTCTACCTGCAAAAAGTTCTCAACTATGTTTTAAGGAGGTTGCAGCATTAGCCACAATCCAAGGTTAAATTAAATAAAAAATACACGTTATTGTTTAGACTATACTGAGTCTTTACGAATTTTTTGAACTTTTTTCACCACCAAACATCAGAGATAAAAATAGTTTTAATGTATGTAATTTAACCTGCGGTTAGATGGGCAAGACTTTCACACTAAAGGTTATGTAATTTTTCTTGTTATTTAGCACCAAGATAAACCATTTCTAACAACAGATTAACGCAAACTGAACCTTTGTAAACATTTAGAAAAAAAAATCCTCATCTTGCCCATCGTAAACCATGAGCCAAATAAGCTCGTGACGTAGATATACACAGGCATAATTATAAATTACCCAAAATTTCATTGTGAATTGTATAAAACATTCGTTGTCGTAGTTTTTTCATAATAATCCTCGATAATGTTATACTTTTTCAAGTTGGTAGTAACACGAAAGTTTTTCTACTTCACGTAATAAAAACATCAAAAGGCATAATTTTGCCCTTTAATTATATATTTTTAAAAAATAGCATATACAGAATGGATCTGTACCTCGTATGCATTTTTTGACGTTCATTGAAAAAAAAATATTAATAGATCGTCATTTGACTCAACTGAATCGCTTCAACCTCCTTAAGATGCTCATTTCGAGACCTACAGTCTTAATCTACAAAAGGAATTCCTTCATGATGTAGAGAATAAGGAAATAAAAATATGAAAAAGAAGTTTCGTTGCAACGATGCAAACTTCAACGCCATAGATTTCTTCACCTTTTTTAGATTTGAGATGTTTTATTAGGGTCAAAGTAGGAACAGTGGCAACAGTGAGTACGCTGAACCTTTTTTGTTTCTCAGAAGTGGACATGTATATATGTGCGTCTTTTTCACATTAGAATCGCCCTCGGATGCCAATAGGTTTGAACCTGTCTGTGCGTCGCTCCCGCGCAATTCGGTTGTGAGAGGTGATTTTATATTATTTTTGCTGTCAAAAGTTGAAAAACCAGCTGAGTATTTATGGTTTTTGCTTCTTTACCTATCGCAGTTATGTTCGAAGTCATTGTTCTTCCGCAATATACAGCTATATTGCGGTATTTGAGCATTGTGTTTGTTAACCTAACAAAAATAGAAACTTGTCAGTACCCGCTTTAGAAAAAAAGAGCGGGTCGGTACACGGTGGCTCAATTTTTCGAGGTACACAGAGGTAAGTCATGATATGAATATTATCGCGTTGTGATTTAGATGGGTACTGGTACTACCTCATTAGGTAGGTACTCATTGTTGATTAATATTCAATAAATGATTGTGATTGATCTCATAATATGCTGTCTTTTTCAAATTAATTTTTCAATGGTTTACAATACTCCTCATTGTATAGAGAAAAGTACTTCATTACCTACAATTGTACAGTGGATCAAGGGTAGTTTTCCTCAAATTTTGCTTGATATTGAAATTTTGTTTGCCTGTGAAATTAGGCATGTTTTACTGTGTACACCCCCAAGTACACAGTGGATCAAATCCCATTTTAAAAAATGGTTATTATCTCAATATCTATTGGGTTAGACCGTTCAGTGACTTTTAAGGCAGGATTCTACTTTGAAACTTTGAAATTTTTTTTTTTCCATTTTTCGAAAGTAAATATGTTCAAGAATGTTCGGTCAAAATTTTATAAAGTTCCGAGCAGTCTAACTATCTTTTTTCGCCTTTCGAACGCACCTACCTGAGCGCACTATTGTGACCCGCCCGGCGCGCGGCCCGGACTCACCAAAACTTTAAACGCGTTTTTCTCGAAACGACATTTTCAAGTACCGTGGTCGTGATAACTCAAAAAGTACTGAACCGATTCTTATGAAATTTGGAACACATATTCTATATGTGTGTACCAACCGACCTAACTACAATCAACTTAAAATTTTGATTAGAACTATTTTTTTATTGCAAAAAAAGACCTAAAACGCATTTTTTTTCGTATTTTAGCCGCCATTTTGTTAATTTTGCACGTATATAAAATATTCTAGTTAGGTCGGTTCCTGAAGACATACTGAACATGAAACTATTTGATTTTTTTGTTTCAGACCATCCGTCGGGAAGATTTCACGACCACGGCAACGGTACCTGCTTTTCGAGGCGTTGGCTTTAAACATATTTTACGTGTACAAAAAATGAATAAAATACATTTAAATTTTTTTTTATGTACTTAAAGAGTGTATTTATTGAACAGTTTAAACCCCATATCGATATCTTTAATAGTATTCTCAGAAAAAAATCACGAAAATAGCGTTTTTTTCATGGTTTCAAAGTGGAATCCTGCCTTAATAAAATGAAGCCATTGAACACATCTCACGTTTAGTCAAGGTTTTCATTGACATTGTGTGAACGGTTAAGCAGCTATAGACTTCTGAAAAAAATGAGCCACTGATCCCACTCTGACCCTACTATTTTTAGCTGTTACGCGATATTTTTTTTAATTGATCTTCAAAAATGGCGGAGGTTTGGCACGGTCTTCTAAACTGCATTTTTTAAACTGGCGTGACGTATAGCTAAAAAAACTGATCGACCGATTTTGATGAAATTTGGTATAGGGCTTACTAACCTTACTGTCTAAAACCTGATACCGAAGGTTTTTGAAAAGTAAGGAAAAGTTTTTTTTCCAATTGCAAAATGTAGCCATTTTCTTCGGAAAATTCAATCTTTTTGTTTTCAAGCGGACCATTTCAGCGATTTTCAACATTTCTCACTTTTTCTTGGCTCATATTCTGCATATGAGTGTTGACGAAAGAAAAATCTTCCGCAGAACAAAACATCCGCTGCAACCCGTTCAGAAGACCGTGCCCATACCTCAGCCCTTTTTAAAAAAGAATGAAATTTTTTTAAAAGTAGTAATAAAGCATACCCTAAGTCTAAAAAATTGTGAAAAAATCTTGCGTTTAGAAAAAAATCATGGGAGTCAGCCACTATTTTCTCATCTGAAGATATTTCACCTCTTGAACTATTATTCACGAGAGTTAGACTTTTTTAAGTCAGACCAAATTAAAAACAAGTGGGTCGCTCAGCGATCCAACGAAATCGAAGTCGCCGAGCTGCTCTACCGACGCAAGCACGGCTTTTCCTATTCAATCTTTCCTATTCAAAGGAAAATTCCTATTCAATCTTTATTTCCTCATTTTCAATATGATACGAAATTTTTGTGCAACTTTGAAATTGCCGATCTGTCAATAAGTATCTAGAAAGATGGTTAAACGATATTGGTACCTGAAATCTGCTGAAAGAAATTTTGAAAAGTAAAAAAAATAGAACGATACAAACTTCAATCCCATCCGTCTCTCTTCTCGTTATTTCCCCAACCGATGGAGCAGTGAGAAGCTATTTTTTTTTTAACTACGAGCATCGTACAACGTGAGTATGGCAATTGACGTTTAATTACGATTGCCGCGGAAAATTTTGAACACTTCCTCCATAATGACTCGTAGTATCACAATGTTGAAAAACAAAAGAAAATTGTTATCAACAAGTACCCACAGGCGATGAGGTTGAAATTGGCATCGTCGGAATTCAACGAAATATTTCTTTTTCGAATTTCCCATATTTTCCTTAGCACATTTGAGCTGTAAAAATCACGCGACCATGTTCCCGGGTTGTTTAATGATCCACAACCTAAATGTGCAAAATATGATTTGTGATAATGGTAAAAAGAAGGAATTGAAAAGAATTTTCGTTGTATACCAGCGACGCAAACTTTAACCCCATCAAAGCCGAATGATTTTTGAGAAAATGTCATTTTTTTGTCGTTCCTTATATCGAAGTAATGCAATAAAAAAATTGACACACATAGTGACCGTTTAATATTTATCCGAAGAATTTTGTTCTCTCTCAGTATGCTAACCTAGGGTAGAGCCACCAAAGAGTACGCGGTGCTTTTGATTGTTTTATTTTTTTTTGTGTTGGCAACACCATATAATTTGTCAGTGGCATATGTAATGTCAACGTGTTGGACAACAACTCGCTTCGTTAAGGGGTCTTCTCAGTTTAGACGCTAAAAAAAGGCTATTTTCATGCATTTTTTATAGTTTTATATTATAGATATTGATATAAAAGTTGTTACACTTTATAAATGCACTTTCGAAATACATCAAGACATTTATTTGTTTCGTTAAGTCACTATAGTCGAAAATGGTAGTTAAAAAAATATCCTAAAAAAATTGTAGGTCTGCGCTGTTGATGAAATCTCGGAGATGGATGATCCAAAACAAAAAACATCAAACGGTTTTAGATTCAGTATGCGTGGATTATACGATTTTTAATATTTGCAAAAATAACAAAATGGCGGACATTTTTTGAAAAAACAAAAAAACGGGTTTTTCTCACCGATTTTGGCAAAAAAGTAAATATCAAAATATTGAAAAATCTTGATATGCGCTATAGCTATAGTTGTAAAGAATATGTGGTTATAATTTCATAAGGATCGGTTCAGTAGATTCGAAGAGTTTATCAACAAGCCGTCGAAAAACGTTGTTTCGCGAAAAACGCGTTTAAAGTTTGCTTGGGTTACATAAAAGTATAAAACCATTTTTAAATGTATTTCGAAAGTGTATTTATTAAGTATAACTTTTATATCAATATCTATAATATAATACTATCAAAAAATTCATGAAAATAGACTTTTTTAGCATCTAAAGTGAAAAGACCCCTTAAGGTATTTATTTCCAATTTGATGACTAGTAATAAATATCCAATGTGTTTGATCTCATTATTCGACAATTTTAAACACGTTTTGTAAGGTTTGCGATTAATTTGCACCCAACGAATGTTATTATACTTGAAATTTGTGATCCATATTTTGTTTTTATTGAGACGTTATGTCGCCGTTTTACTTGCTTAGGAAAACTATAGCAACCATAGACTGAAAACACGTAATTCTAAGTTATAAATTTAAATCTTTTTAAAAATATTTTTCGCGATTGTTACTTAAGATTTATATTTAAAATAATGTTCTCAAATGACCAAAGCTTAATTGGAATAAGAAGTAAAAAGTGTGTTGTCGAAATTGATTTTTCTAGAAATAAAAGTTTATAAAGCGCGTACTCTTTGCTGGCTTTACCATATATGTATTGGGGTTTTTTGTTTAATTATCATTCAAAGACCATATTTCAGTTGCGACTTTTGTTATTATTTTTTCGAATAAAACTTTATTGCTCCGGGCGCACTCCCTCAGTTTGCACTGGGAAACATTCACCGGGTCCGGTGGGTTGGGCTTGATCTTCATTGCTACCGGAACAATAATACTCGGCGGCACTCATGGGCTCCGAAACAGCCGCCGGTGTCGTCCAGCCGAAAAAAAATATTATTAGTCATCAATAGTATAATAATTATAACAATTATTATTTCTATATAATAATAGTTATTATTATTATTTTACAATAATATATATTATTATTATTAGATAATATTGTTATTATATAATAATAGATGTTATAGTTATTATTATTATTATTATTATTATTATATAATGGTTATTATTATCATTATTATAGACTTATAAACAATAATAATAGTGATAATAACGAGAACCTCGATGATAATTGTAGTAAATATACTAATAGTCGTCGTTAATATTCTTTTTACTATTATCATCACGATAATATTATGACTACATTAAAACGATGCATTATTAAAATTACTGTAATTATAATCATTATAGCAATGATATGATTAAGCGACATTATTATTGTACAAGTTCAAACAATTGATTTCTGGTGAAAAAACGTCTTCGAATTTTTGACGAATACATCGTGGGTGTCCTTCGTCTTGAACGTCTCTCGCTATTTTTCTTTGTTTTCTCGAGATTTATGACCGAATGAGTATACACGGAGTCGCGCGTGCATTGTAATTTTGTGCAAACACACGCGTGCACCTTGTCTCATCCATTCTCGTGTGTACTGTATCCAATAGCGTTCGACCAGAATCGCACTGCAATTCAACAATAATAATCTTTGCTTTGCAAAGTTAGACGGTAAATTACTTCCGTATTTATGGTTCCACTTGTAACGTTCCTCACGTAGCACATACCTCGCGCAACTTTTTCGTTTTTCCCCACTTGTTTGATTTTGTCGATTATCGATCGATCGTTACGTGCGCGGACCTTGAATTTCAAAAGTGACCTTGGAATTTGGAGAATCAAATTTTCGTGTTTCGTTTTGAATTATGTAGCAGATCGTGGCCTTTTTATTCAGAATACTATCTAGGGGGAGAGAGAGAGAGAGAGAGAGAGAGAGAGAGAGAGAGAGAGAGAGAGAATGCGCATGTGTACAAATTGATATTCAGACAAAAATCCGACAAGATCAGGGCCGTGCTCTGCATTTGCATTTACATTTATCGCGACGTCCATTAAATCGTAACACTCGCATTATGCATAGAGCCTGGCCCAATAACTTATTACGCATTCTACTTCGTTAAATCCTCTTCCCGTTCGAACCTTGCAGATGAACTTTACAAATGTTTTTTTCCTATTTTTAAATTACTTGACTATAAGAAGGAAAAAAATCGTCTTGATTATAAGAAGGAAAAAAATCGATGGTATTAAAGTTATGGTGTTGAAATTTGTATTGTTGGAATGCAACGAAAGTTCTTTTTTACATTTTATTTTCCATATTTTTATTAGTATACATATTTTTTTTTAGATTTATACCGTAGATTGCGAAATAAATATTTCAAAAAATAGTCAGAGGCATTGTTTTTGTTAAAATCAAGGTTTCGGTACACAAATCTGTCAAAAGAAATTGAAGGAACTCAAAAATATTGATTTTCGTTGCATTTCAACGATGCAAACTTCAGCCTCATTTAAATTTTAAATCGTTGAAGGAAAATGAAAATTCATATTCATATTTTTATTATCATGCCAAATCGTGTTTGCAAATTTCAATTGCAGATCTCCAAAAACGAGGTTGATGATTGCGTGGTTGGATTGCAATGGAAATTACTTCTCTTTTTAATTGCCCAAATTCCTTTTGACAGCCTCAAGCTTCAGAAAGCACTGACACACTTTTTAACATCTTTATTTGCAGATCTACAATCCAAACATGATTTTTCATCGTAATAAAAAAAGGGAATTAAAAATATAAGAATGAACTTTTTTTGCATTCCAACGACACAAACTTCAGCTCCACCTTAAAAAAATGGTTGAGGGATTTTGGTAGCTAAAATGGGTTGAGGGATTAGGCCACAGTAACGGGTATAAAATCATGTGGAAATTTAACAATTTCTTTCGTATGGAAAATAGTTTCACTCAAAATTAATTACACATCTATTTAGTATATCAAGCTGTCAGAAAATATATATTTTTCTTTTTCGATGTAGAAAATGGCCGACTACTAAGATTTGGTTTTGTTATCTTTTTTTAGGGCGTTCCGCGGCGTGACATTTAGCGTCCACAATTTTTTACCTAAAACAAAAAACAAAAATTCTCATCAATCTACATTAGAATACCCAGAGAAGTACGTATGGAATCTAAAAAATATTGTTTTATTCAAAAGTTGTGGGTATTTGAATTGAATTTGAATGCATTTTCAGTGAAAAATTTCGTATGAAACTGCTCATAAAATGAAAAGTTTTCGATTAATCAGAAATTCCGTACGTACTTCTCTGCGAAATGCAATTAGGAACATGACTTTTAAATTTGAAGTAAATCGAGTGAAAATTGTTGAAGCTATTTGTCACGCCAATTGGAAAAAAGCTGTTTCGAGAAAAACGCGTTTAAAGTTTTAGGTACTCTATGGCCGTGCCAGACCTGGACTTACGTTATACGCTCAAAGTCGGTGAAAAAAAAAGTTTCTCGCTATAAATCGAATAGTAACTTATTCTTTTGATAAAAAAGCACCGGTTTAGGGAGAAAAAAATCGATTTTTTGAAAATTCTACTGTGGCCTTACCCCTTGAATGAAATTTGAGATGGTAAAAAAAGTCTTTTTCATTGCACTTCAACGATGCAAACTAAAATCCCATAAGAATCGAGTATGCTTGGAAGTTATCGTTTTCGTTGTCGTACACGAATCCGGGCAATTTTTTTCCACTACTATGTAGCACTATCTTGATGATGATGTTCGAGAAAAAGAAGAAATTACTCACCGTCCTTGGAGAGAGTGAAAAAGAAAAAAAAAGAGATTGCATAGTTGTATATATGTATGAGCAATTTCACTCGTGTGCTTGCACATTTAAACGGCAAGATAATTAGCTCCGGCAGCAAACTTTAAAAAAAAATAATAATTTTATGAATTATAAATGTTCAGCAGATCTCTCCGTCACGTAAATCTTTTCTCCATCTTCATCCAATTTAAATTGTTCATCTGGAATATTTCTGTCTCGCAAGGTTAACTCGAGAATTGGGGCAAATCAGCTGTTTCTTTATAGCTCGTCGCGCCGCCGTGAAATCAAATTGGTCGGTGATGTGCGTTTTCGGCATTCGTTTTTTTTTTCTTCTCAGTCCGTAGATCGGAGTATCGCTCGATCCGGGTGCGGAGCGAATTTTTTTTTCTGCTCCGAAGAGCAGTATTACGTACTTTGGCATTGACGCGCGAAGCATGATGGCTCGAATCAGTGCTCTCGGGATGACTCAATAAACTCATTCGCGTAAAAAATTTCATTCTCGTCAACGAACTTCGTGAAACGATTAATTCCAATAGAAAAAGTATACAGCCGGCGAGTCACTAGAAATGAGGTACTCAAAAACTACTATGAATATTCATTTAGGACGAAAAAAAGTCAGAGACAAAATTCGAAAACGTTGTCAAGATCACGATCTTGAATCTTGCATCGTTGAAATGCAACAGAAATTATGATTTTTTTGCTACCATTTCTTTCGGCTAATATTAGCTAGAAAAATGGCTCAACAATTTTTGAATTTTGCTTTTTTAGAGTTCTATAATCGAAATTTGCGAAAAAGATTTTTTGTAATGATAAAAAGGAGGAAACAAGAAAACAAAAAAGAATTTTCGTGGCATTGTAACGATGCAAACTTCAATACCATTCAAGAACTACATTTCGATTACATCAGGTTTATTTAAGGCCTTGGGCCACTCTAGAGGCCGAAAAAATAGGCTTTTTGGGATTTTTTTCAGAAAAGCTACTAAATATATCGACATTACAAAAAAGAGTGTTTATCATACATATCAGTTACTGTATGCAATAATTTTTTGAAGCGATTCATTTCAAAATGGCGGCTGTGCAGCGTTTATCTCAAAATTGCATTTTTCAAGTTGGCCGGAAACATAACTCAGACAATTTTCAGCCGATTCATTTGAAATGTTGAATATATCTTGAAAAATACATTGCCTATGGAAGTACGTAGATTTTTTTATATTGCATTATTGATTTGTTATTAACAATAATCTGACAATCTTTTAGGCAAATTTTTGGAAAGTGACAAATTTCGTACGATATTTTTGATTGGATAAAAATTGACGATTTGGCATTGAAAAAAACTACCATTTTATAGGCAATAAAACAGACTTTTTTCATAACTACGTAATTTCGTTAGATTTTGATATTTTTCGAAAATCTTACGTCATTGTACAGGAAATACCCCCCAGTTTAACGAAGTTTTTTCCTTTTTCGGTTTTAGCTACTTAATCGGCCGGAGTCATGTCAGCAGTGGAGGAACTTTTTTTTTTGGCGCCTCCGAAGGCAGCGCATGAGTCGCTTGGATCTCAATATTTATCTATGAAAAAATTATGCAATATAGGTCAAATATAGCCAAATATATTCTTAATTTTCCGAAACATTTAATGAAGTACTTTTCTTCCAAAAAGTTCCCGAAAATCGGCCAAATAAAGCAGCCCCACCATATGCTTCTACAAGCAATCGATGCGCATCAGCTGTAGATTTCTTCAAATTAAAGAAGTAAAGAAGAGTTATAAAGTTCCCGCAAATGAGGTTTATTCGGCTCAAAACTTGACTTTTTCGCACGAACCAAAATTATGTGATGCTGATACAAAATCGCTAATATTTCAAGCTTATGGTCTTGACAGATATCTAACCTTACGATATGACGTTTTACATCTGACAATTTCAACCATAACCTCCTAGTGAGGACATCTTTTGTCAAACGGCGCAGACTTATTTGTACCCCCAATACGTTTTATTAATAAAATGAAGTGTCAGGTAATTTTGAGACGCCCTATAGAACACATTATACAATATAATATTAAGTATAACATTGCATATCAATACAATACATACTGATGACAATATATATTATACATATACATATATTTTTTCATAAAATCACTTATTTTGTTTCATGTAGAATTTCGTTACAAAATAAAGATTTTTATTTAAATATTTAAACCAATGAATACACATGAAAATATATTATATATATTTGTTTCAATAAAATAAGCTATTTTTATTTATGTATAAATCAATTACAAAATAATTTTTTTTACAAAACAAAGATCTTTATTTGAAAAAAAAAAAACTATTTTTTTTCTTCGCATTATACGAAAGTATTAAATTCATGAAATGTCAATTCGAGGTTTTTCTTCCGCAAGGACATCCATGACGGACTGGACGAGCCAAGAGCGTCGAGTTACTACGATAACTGAATGTGTGCTCTCGTACGCACCCGCCTCGCGCGACCTCTCACTAAAAAACAAGTTTCTGCGTGCGAGAATAAAGAGCGAGCGAATGAGTGCTCTTTTCCGCGGGAGCGCTCGCGTGACTCTTCACGCTCTAGAACGCCGCGAACCGGCGAATCTTCCTTTCATTTGGGTACCGCGCATCAAAACTGCGAGCTCTCACTCTAGCTCATGTATGCACGAGAAAAGGAGATTTCGATTTGGTTATATCTATCGAATGTTGGCTATCGGCACATTTGCCTGTTCTGAAGACAGATTAATGATTTTTTGTACATTGAATCGCTGAATTCGGGGTCGGGGCGGTCCTTAAAATGACCTTCGTGTAGATATGCTATGCATATATCTAAATGTAATTTTGCGAATGTTGGGATTCACATAATGCTGAGTTTAAGTTCGATTGACTACTACGAAAATGGTCCGAGAAGTGGAGTATCTTCGAAATCACTTTTCCCCGTAAGAATGTCTTCGAAAACAGTTTTCACCATATGTATGGACCCGAAATCACTTTTTCCCATATTTTATCTTTGAAATAACTTTTCCCCTTATATATGTCTTCTAAATCACCTTTTCCCCATATATACGGCTTCGAAATCACTTTTCCCCATACGTATGGCTTCGAAATCACTTTTTCCCATATACATGTCTTCGAAATCACTGTTCCCCATATGTATGTCTTGGAAATAACTTTTCTCCATATAAATGTCTTCGAAATAACTTTTCCCCATACACATGTCTTCGAAAGCACTTTTTCCCATGTACATGCCTTCGAAATCACTTTTCCACATACACATGTCTTTGAAATCACTTTTCCCCATATGTACGTCTTTGAAATTACTTTTCCCCCTATTCATGCCTTCGAAACCATTTTTTCCCATACATATGCCTTTGAAATCACTTTTCCCCATATGTACGCCTTCGAAATCCCTTTTCCACGTATATATGGCTTCGATATCACTTTTCCCCATATACACGCCTTCGAAATCCCTTTTCTACATATATATGGCTTCAAAACCACTTTTCCCCATATGTATGTCTTTGAAATCACTTTTCCCCATATATATGTCTCGGAAATCACTTTTTCCCATATGTATGTCTTTGAAATCACTTTTCCCCATATATATGTCTTGGAAATCACTTTTCCCCATATACATGCCTTCGAAATCACTCTTCCCCTAATATATGTCTCTCCTGTCTGTATGTCTGTACCAATGTTACGAGACACGTGACAGAAGCTCGTAAAAGAGGCACAATGTTTGAGGATAATCCTGCCCCGTCGCGTGAAAGCGGACCGAGTTATCTCTACGTTCAAGAGATCCCGAGTAGTAAAAAACGAAAGAGGCACATTGAGTTGCACTTTCAAGTGTGACTGTTTCACTTTGCATAGACTCGGCGATCAATTTCAAAAATATAAAGAAGAGGTTGTTCAAAAAGTTGACATAACTGTCAGACTTATAGTAAATGTATTTTAGTTGTTTTAGTTCCTGAATTCCAATGTACATCTTGCAGGTTTTTACGTCTCACCCTTCCCCATTGTATCCTTTCCCATCACTCTCAACCGTACCATTATAGGCGGCCTCGTACTTTTCTGATTCTCTGACACACGGTCTTTTTACTGAAGTGTCTACATCAAGATCTCAGAAGTATTGGCCTTCCGCTGTATGGTTGATGCGCAAGCCGATCTACGGCTGGTCGGTCACCGCTCCGAGTATCGGCCATGCACAACGCTCCTTAAGGGGGAGGTTGGCTAATATACCTTGGTAAAAAATTTCATTTGCATTTTTTTCCTACGTCTTCCAGAAAAGGAGGGCAAGAGAATGTTGAATTAGAAGGACAATTGTATGGTCCAGGCATCGCCGATTAAAGGTAAACACGAAATTTCCATGATTTTACAGTACTTAAAACTTTAAACGCTTTTTTTCTCGATACTATCTTTTTAGACACGGGCGTATGCGTAGTGCCTCGAGTTTTCAATCGATTGACTTGGAATTTCAACTGCAGCTTTCTGACAACATTTTCTAGTCCAATACGTGGGATTTTTTCGACAAGTTGAAATTTAAAAAAATTTTGATCGATATTCGACCGATTTTTTCCCATCTGAACGCCATTTTTTTTTAAATTAATATTTTGAAAACGCCCTACGTAATAGATTAGTTTTTTATATCTACATTCAAAATATTTTTCGTTTTTTGTTCTAGCTTGAAAATTATGGCCTGTGCGAATACGCCCGTAGAGGACTATGAAAAAAAGGAGTTTTCTTTCATTGACTACTACGCCGCTATTTTGTTTCATACAATTTTAAAAAAAATTCTTTTACTTTAAAACTTGTACTACAGTCCGACCTCCGAATCAGAAACCCGGCAATAAGAAACTTTCCCCAGTTTCTCACTCGAGCGCTTCGTGTGCGTGTGTGATAGTAACAAAAAATCGACAAGTTTATTAGAAATTTTTTGTATTCATTAAAACGATACATATATGTGTTGACAAGATTTCATATAAAATAAAAACAAAGATAAGGGCGTTTAAAGATTTTCATATTAAACAGCAAAAGTTTCCGAGACGTAAAGAAAAGCGTTTTCGTCTTGTTGCGTATTATTTTGATCCGCAACGCACTCAACTGACGGTGGACTATTTTCGAGAGAGTCGAACTCTGCCATTGAAAATGAATCCCCAGAGATATTGACTTCTTCTTCTTTTGTATAAATGGGATAAAACAATATGGACATAAAGCTCTTTATTTAAATTATCACCTTGTGGCGCAGATTCTGTAATATTTTCTTCGATTTGTATACCACAGTCTGATCTCTTACGCTTCTCTAGAGTTTCGGTCATTTTATAACAGTTAATAGTACAGTACTACCTCCCTAAGAGAGCCCTCGCTAAGAGAGAATTTCCCCGCCGTTCCGCTTGACCGCATTTTATGGCTTCCCCCACCTAGCTCGAGCTGTCCAGTGTACCCGAGGCCTCTTGAGTTTGTCGCGGACAACTCCATAAGAGATCGCGAGCGATTTCAGAAAATCGCACGTCGCACGATTGTCAAATGGATAATATTCCTTTGTATAATAATATATACGTTTAAGCCGTAAAGTCGGAGAAAAAAACATGCACCATAATTAAATTTCAAGTAGTAACTTAATGCAAGTAAAATATATTTTCGATTCAGCCATCCCGTTTTATCTAAAAATGAAATATTTATACATATATATACACTGTATATTTCAACTTGAAGTATATACACAAGATAAATTGTTAGTTACATTTTTTTTGTACACTGTACAGTAGAACCTCAATTATCCGAACGATGACTTAGTTTATCCGAACTCTCAATTATCCGAACGTTGGCGCGAAAGATACATTGTTGCTCGCTGCCACCGCCGTGAGCAACAATGAGCAACCCAACGCAATCTCTCCTTCCCAAACGGCTGCGAGACTTAGCCGCTCAAAAACGCGTTACAGCCGTTCGTCAATTAAAAATGGACGATTTTATTTTTAAAAAATATAAAAAAAGCATTCAACTTTTTTCAGGTATTTCAAATACATTATATATATATATATATATATATATATATATATATATATATATATATATATATATATATATATATATATATATATATATATATATATATTCAACGTTAACATATATGTCAAATTATAATATATATGTATGTACTGTTTTTATATAAAAAGGTGTTGTTTATGATCTCGTCCCAAAAAACCCACGTTTCGATTATCCGAACTTTTGATTATCCGAACTAGTCTCGGTCCCAATTGGTTCGGATAATCGAGGTTCTACTGTATATGTTCGAGTTTCGATAACGAATATACTACGTATATTTTTGCGAACAATAAGATAATTCAACAATTATTGAAAGTTTTACAAATGTTTCCTTCATATGTGTTATAATATTGCAACAACAAAATATACCAAACAGCAGAATAAAAAAAACGCGAAGAAAAAGAAAGATTTACACATCAATATTCAATGAGATATACTTACGCATGAAACGACGAAACGCCAGTACACTTTCCGCAACTCGTTTACAGTTTTCTCAACACTTTCGTTCGCGCTCTCTTATCGAGTTCGAGTGGAGAAACACATACACGCTACCACATGCGCGATTTTCGAGCGCGCTAACCTAGCGGTGGGGGAAGGCTTCGGCGACGAATTTCTCGAGAATTACTTCCCCTAACCGCCCTAGACCGGTCTTTTAGGGAGGTAGTACTGTATTTTCTTCGATTTGTATACTACAGTCTGATCTCTTACGCTTCTCTACAGTTTCGGTCATTTTATAACAGTTAATAGTAATTCAGATACAGTAGTACACGATAATATTCAATAGTATGTATATTAGCGTGAAACAAAAATTCGCTAAATAAATGTCCACGCGCAGTCGAAAACGTTTTTGCATGGGCGATGTGAATACCAAGTTGCAACTCGTTCGAGCGAGTTTCTTGTTGAGAGGATCGCATGCGGAAAAGAGTGAGAGAGACAGACAGAGGTATCGAGCGGGGAGCGCGCGCCTGGTGGGGGTATGCGATATATAAGAAAAACTCTTCCCCTTGGGGGCTTTTGGTTTCTTATTCGGAGGTCGGACTGTAACATGTATAAAAAGCCGAATTTGAAAATATTGTTTTGTTATTCTTAAGGGACAACACCACTGTGACGGCTTCAAAAAATCGATTTTTTGAAAACCATCTAGATAAATCTAAAATACATTTAAGATTAAGACGCCGTTGGACCCAGGTCGAAAAAATAATTATTTTCGGAGATATTGAATATTTTGTGGAGCGGTACAGCGCTCCGTGACTGTCGGGGTCCCGCGCAGCTGCGCGCCTCAGGGTCGGCAGGTATACCGGGCCTTTCCCAGGTATTCTTTTGTCTCCCTTCACAAAAACCGGCTATTGTTATAAATATAGTTGCGAAAAAAAGCCATAGGTGGCGATAATTGAAAAATGTTCAAGTCGTCAATCGTCAATCGTCGATATTGCAGCTGATATCGCGGTATTATTATTCAATAATGGCCTGAGAAGCCTCATGAAAGTTTTGGAGACGTTGGGGATAACTATCGGCCCAAATTGTTTCAATTTTTGCGTTGAAACCGACGCAGCGCGGATCGAGCTGGCGGAGCGCTCGCTCACAGACGCTGCAAAAGAGGCAAGAAGAGCCTCTACAAGTTCGAGAAAAGATGCTTAGGGACAATGATTTGCTTCTTGAAGGCCAGCTATATGGTGCCGGCATCGCTGATTAAAGGTAAACATTTTTTTTTCCAATTTATCGCATAAATTAACAAACCTAAAACTTTGAACGCGTTTTTCTCAAAACCACTTTTTTGAGTGCGGCACGCAGCAGAACTCGAGCAATTTTTATCCGATCGACTTCACATTTGGACTGCATCAATAAAACTAGATTATCTAAAGAAGTACATAGGATTTTTTCGATATCTCAATAATGAAAAAAGTTATAGCCTATTTTCGACGAGAAATTTTTCTCGAAAATCGTCCTTTAATTGCAAAAGCGTGCCTATTTTTTAAAAATCAATATTTTTTCAAATCCCTATGTACTTCTCCTCAAAATATCATATTATTAACGAAAACACTCGGTATTTTTTTTCAGATCGACTTTGAAGAGAGTTCTGCTGCGTGCCGCGAACCACTGCAGAGGCAACAGTACCTCACGCGGGAGCTTCCCCAGCGTCACCATGGGGCGTGAAAAATTTGTAAATTTTTTTTTATGTATCTTCAATAAACAACGAACAAGACAAACAATTTTTATTCGAAAATCTCTTTTTTTCCCACAAAAAAAAATTCTTGAAAAATGGCAAAAAACCAGGGGGTCACAGTGGTGTTGTCCCTTAAATAAATTGTCAAAAATGACCCTTGATTTTGCCCTCAGAAAGGTATATTCCCCCTTAACTCGGAGCACCGCCGGAACCCGAGCGCCTATCCACCATTGTCGGGTCTGTCGTACACGTATACCTGCTATTGTATATGCGCGTGGCTTTACACGCGTATATAAACCTTCGTGCAATAACAATATCGCCTACGTTGTTTTAGTTGCAGTTGCTTATGTAAAATACTGCTAACGCCGCCGATATGAAAAGAGGATAAAATATTGACCACCGTTATGCCTGTATGCCTGTAGTTGTCTCGCCGCTGTCGCAACTTTCTAATTGTTCCCATATCGTCTTTATGCAACATATTGGCTCGTATTCGCCATTCGTGTGGAAATACGTACAGGGGTGAACGAAAATAAACAGAAAAGAGAGAGAAGAAAAAACATGACGTTGAAGTTTGCATTGTTCGAATGCCACGATTTTTTTTAAATTTATTTTCCATTTATTCATTAGTCTTATACATAGCCTCTTTTTGCCAAATTGAGGTCGCAAATCTCTAATAAGAATACGTAAAAACATTTATGACGAGTGATTTTCACAGTCAAACAAAAATTGAAATAATTAAAAATAATTGCGTTGCATGTCATCATCGTGCGAGAGGAAGCAATGATGTTGAAGTTTGCACAATTGGAATGAAACGAAAATTAATTATTTTTAATTGCCCAAGCTTTTGTTTGGCTGTGAAATACACTCAAACGTTTCTACGTACTCTCATTAGAGAATCACGACCTTAATTTTCAAAAAGAGGCTTTGGATAATAATAATAATAATAATAAAGAAATGGAAAATGAACAAAAAAATCGTTGCATTCCAACTATGCAAACTTCAACGTCAAGAAGAAAACTGCATGCGAGAAAGAATCAATCTCCGTTGACCCTTATCGCTTTAATAAAAAGACAATGCATTCTATATGGGTATTTTATTATGAGATGATCGATTCTCGTCTCGGTAATGGAATAACGAGAGGACTCAAGCAACTCAGTTCATAATATGTGGTTTAATTTCAGCTTCTGGCTTTCACGACTTATTGTCAGGAATTACATATGGGGGAAGGTGACTTCAAAGACGTTCGTCTTTGAGCACCGCGTCCTCGGAATAGAAAATTGTCCTTATAATCAACGTGGTTGAAACTCCAAAGTCCTTATCATTTTCTTTACGCATATAATCCCATTTATACGAGTGTCATTTCTAGGACCATGCCGTCCCCAAAATCAACGATTCACACGAATATTCGAAACAGCCAGATGTGTTGACAGCCAAGATGGCATGGATACCACAACTGGTGTGTTATATATATATATATATACACACCGATATTGTATTTATATTTACTATAGACGAAAAGTCTAGACACAAGAGACGTAAGGTGAGGCACGTAAACGCCCATTCAGCCCACCCACACTCGCACGCACACACACGCGACTCGCATATTGAAGATCATTTTTCATTTTCTGTCTCGACAAATTCTCATGGGGCTCTCCGTCTCCCTCTCCACACAGCACATATACATACACACATATACATACATAGATATGGATATACATATATACATAAACACACACACACACACACACACACACACACACACACACACACACACACACACACACACACACACACACACACACACACACACACACACACACACACACACACACACACACACTCACTCACTCACTCACTCACTCACTCACTCACTCACTCACTCACTCACTCACTCACTCACTCACTCACTCACTCACTCACTCACTTACTCACTCACTCACAGGGTGTTCTGTTAAAGGGCTATACCAGTGTGAGACTTTAAAAAAAGTCGATTGTTTTTTGCCTTTTTCGACAGTTTATACTTTCAAGAATATCCTGTAAAAATTTCTAGGCCGTATCTCTAATCATTTTATCTTGCAAAAAACGATAATTAAATATTTAAACGCGTTTTACTCGAAATGAGATTTGTCAAATTTGCTGACATTGTAACTCAAAGAGCAATTATCCGATTGACTTGAAATTTGAACTGAGTACTCTTGAATATATTTACTCTACAATGACGTAGAATATTTTTGATTGGATGAAAATTGACGATTTGGCATTGAAAAAACGACCATTTTATAGGCAAGAAAACAGACTTTTTTCATAACTACGCTATTTTGTTAGATTTTGATTTTTTTTTTCGAAAATCCTACGTCATTGTACAGGAAATACCTTCCAGTTTAACATTTTTGCTTTTTTCGGTTTCAGCTACTCAATCGGCCGGAATCATGTCAGCAGTGAAGGAACTTTTTTTTGGCGCCTCCGAAGGCAGCGCATAAGTCGCTTGGATCTCAATATTTTTCTATGATAAAATTATGTGATATAGGTCAAATATAGCAGAATATATTCTTAATTTTCCGAAAAATTTAATTCAGTCCTTTTCTTCGAAAAAAATTCCCAAAAATCACCCAAATTTTCAGCGTTCGCTCTGGTATAGCCCCTTAAGAATGGATAATCCTGTAACCGTCGATAAGTCAGGTCATGTTCTATTATATGCTGAAATTTCGATTTAGTAAACGTCCCGCGGTCTTCAAGATTTTGGGTTTTATGTTATTTTTTTTTTTTAAATCATCTGCTTTCGGTTTTTCGCATGCCATTTCACGATGTTGGCACGATATGTGTAGTACATTTTTTTTACACCGCAGGCTATCAAAGTCAGATGTTCGAATTGGTTTGTATGAAAATTCTGCATAAGATCTTTTTTCATAAAGTGTCCTTAACATTTAAGGTTAAAAAGAAGACTTTTCTATATACAACCAATAACCAAAAGTATTTTTTTTTAAACCGGGTAAAAAAAAGTTATCATTTGTAGAAATGGCATGCGAAAAACCAAAAACAGATCATTTTTATCTCGAGAACCGTGGGACATTTATTGAACTGAAATTCCAGCGTATAGTAGGCTATTATCTGACCCATCGACAGTTGTAGGATTATCCATTTATAACAGGACACCCTGTATGTTAAATATCGAACTGCTCCGGCCAATCGACATTTCCGTAGAGCGGAATAGTCTCGTGGTCTCGCAAGTATCCACAACATGGTCGCCCGTTACCAATGCTTCTACTTCGCGAACAAACAAAAACGAACTAATCCATTTATCACGACACTATCAACAATGCTCGCGCCAATCGTCGAGAGGGAGACGACCTTGGTCGGGACTGCTATTCTTCGAAGACATTTTCAACCGTTAAAAAAATGTAAAAATAAATAAATAAAAATGTTCAAAAACGTATTTTCTATTTTTCATCAGGACTTTGATTCGACATAAAATAATGAGACTCATTAACGTATTTTAAATATCGGAAAAAATCGCGAAATTCAGCTATTTTTTTTACCCGTTACACTGTGATGATTCCTTGAGTTAGAGATTTTGAAGAGTTTGACAAAAAGTGCGAATATCTCGAAAACTATGACACTTTTAGTGAGGTCATACTTGGTTATTGTAGATTATCATGAGCTGGCCTGTGAGCACGTGCAATATTATCGTTTGTTTTTGGGACACCCTGTATATATGTCTCACGTTAATTGAGCAACATGTGGAGTTGACAGGCCAACGTGCGACTTTCGACATTTTACACACCGTAATCGAATTGTAATCGTTGAATGTTCGAATACGAAAAATCGCATGCCACCGAAGCGAAAGGGCGTAAGTCGCGTGATTTCAGCGCGAAAATACAATGCGCGTACGTGCGCGATCGCGCTCCCTACGACGAATGATAATTTGTGCGATTTATATTAATCAGCTGAGTACCACTCAGGAACGATCCAATATGCGCATTGTTGACCGAACAAATCGATATCGAATAAATATTGATGTTCGCGCGGCGTGCTGGGAACTCGACGAGGCTCGAGTGTATTAGATCGCCCCCCCCCGCTCTCTCTCTCTCTCTCTCTCTCTCTCTCTCTCTCTCTCTCTCTCTCTCTCTCTCTCTCTCTCTCTCTCTCTCTCTCTCTCTCTCTCTCTCTCTCTCTCTCTCTCTCTCTCTCTCTCTCTCTCTCTCTCTCTCTCTCTCTCTCTCTCCCTCTCCCCCCTCCCCCCCCTCCCCCCCCCCCCCCCCCCTCTCTCTCTCTCTCTCTCTCTCTCTCTCTCTCTCTCTCTCTCTCTCTCTCTCTCTCTCTCTCTCTCTCTCTCTCTCTCTCTCTCTCTCTCTCCCTCCCTCCCTCCCTCCCTCCCTCCCTCCCTCCCTCCCTCTCTAATCTTTTTTATATCATTATTTTTAATTAGTATCATTTTTATTATTGTTGTTACCAGTAAAAATATGACTATTATTGCTAATCATTATTGTTATTGCGCAAATTAATTTGCGTAAACTTTTTTTGCTAAAACGTAAAAGAGTATGACGTTGAAATTTCGTTGGAATGAAACAATTTTTTTTTCATAATTTTTATTTCTCTAGTTTTATTATTATCAAAAACCTTTTTTTGCAAATTGTCGGGATAAATCTCTAATGAGAATACGTAAAGGTATTCTAGTGATGTTCATAGCCTGAATCGGCCAAGAAGAAATTCCTAAAGATCATAAAAAAACATGTCAAGCATTTGAGATTTGGTCCATTGTACTTTTCATACAATTCTTATAAATGCTTCGTGAAAAAAAACAATTCCGATAAAACTGAAATCACCGGCCGAGTCGTAGTAGTCTGAGGTGACAAAACTCGTGCCAGTTTTTTTTCGCAATATCGTACGTACATAGTGCATTAAAATAATTGTGCAATGTGATACTTTCGTGCCGGATATCCTCCGGGCTGACGTGGCAAAGTGTCCACATTGTCATTTTGTATGAGCGAATCCTTGATAATATATAGGGTGTCTCAAAAGGAACTGACATTTTAATTTATTAATAAAACATATTATTTATTGGAAAAGTCCGAATATTTTTATTTCGATATAAGGTACAAACATGGAGGTTATGCGTGGAACACAACGTCCGATAAATGGCCGCCTCGTCCCTGTTTGCAAACGTTCACTATTTTGACGAAATTTTCAATAACAATGTGGCATAATTGCAGACTAATTTCATGAACGGTGCGTCGAATTGCTTCCGCGAGTTTCGGAATGGAATGGATACCCAAAATTTTTCGAAGACCAATGAACCGATTGCCTTGAGGTTTTTCGTGGTTATTCTATACACCATTAACCAGTACTTGTCATAGGATTTTTTTCCGTTACTTAGTTTTTGTTTTATAGACAAAATAAAAACTAATTTTTGGCCCAAAAATCACTATTTATGTTCAAACGTCCGCCATTTTGTCATAAATCGATATTTTCAAAATCGGCTATGAAAAGTACTAAATTATAGTATCTATTTTAATAATCTTTTGAGTCTTTTTTTTAAGACGATTTTTTAAGAAACGTCAGTGGGTAGCGTATACGCAGATTTTTTTACGACGCTCCAAGGATCATACAATATCCTGGTATATTTTTGATATTTTTAAATAAAGAAAATTAAACATATTTTTGAATGTATATACTTTTAGATAATTAAAACCCCAATCCGAAATGTCAAATAGTTTTCCTTAAAAAAATTCACAAAAATGACCTTTTTTCCGGCTCCCTCAACTCGCACGATCTTGGTGGCCAATTCACATCGCCGCGGCGCGAGATAACACGACCATGAAACTTCGTCTGCAATAACTATGCGGTAACAATGCAGCAAATAACAATTTCTACGCGTTGCTTGGTCGTATCATTCTCCATCACCAAACCTCAATACTTCCTGATGCCAGTTGCCAAAGATTAGTACTCTATGTTCGCCACAAAAAAAATGGGGTCATTTTGAGACACCCGTTACTTTCGGTAGTTCTTTGTGTCGATTGCTTGATCCTGTATGGCGGCTGTACTTCCGAATAGCTGTTACCTCCGATTGAGGGGAAATTTTGCACAGATGTTTCATTTAATACATAAAGACATCCCCTAAAGGGATTTGTGGCGCATTCCGATAGTTCACGAGATATCGAATTTGTTTGGGTTTTTTTGTTTGAGTTTGTGTGTTTGGGTTTATTCGATTGAGTTTGTGTGTCTAGCCACCAGTGATGTCGGAGGAGTGGGGATATCGATCGGCCGTGGCGAGCGATATAGATATACTCGTGCGGGCTAAAAAACAAACTTTAAAATTCGATTCCTCGTGAACTTTTGGAATACGCCAAAAATCCCTTTGGGGGATGTCTTTACATATTAAGTGGAGCATCTGTGCAAAATTTCAGCCAAATCGGGGGTAACAGCTATTCGGAAGTTTATCCAATTAATTACACATCTATTTAGTATGAATATCAAGCTGTTAAAAAAATATATATATATATTTTTTCGATGTACAAAATGGCAGACTACTAATATTTTCTTGTATCTTTTTTTTAGGCGCTTCGCTGCGTGACATTTAGCATCCACAATTTTTTACCTAGAGCGAAAAACAAACATTCTCGTCAATCTACATTAGAATACCTAGAGAAGTACGTAAGGAATTTAGAAAATTTTGTTTTTTTTTTCAGAATTTTTAGGTATTTGAACTTAAGAAATGAATTTTCACTGAAAAATTTCGTTACAACTGCTCATAAAATGAGAAGTTTTCGATTAATCAGAAATTCCGTACGTACTTCTCTGCGTAATGCAATTGGGAGCATAAATTTTAAATTTGAAGTAAATCGAGTGAAATTGTTGAAGTTGTTTGCCACGCCAATTGGAAAAAAGCAGTTTCGAGAAGTTTCGAGTAATCGGCCATTGTACATCGAAGAAAAATATATATTTTCCAACAGCTTGATATTCATACTAAATAGATGTGTAATTAATTTTATGAGTGAATAACTTTTTTCATACAAAAAAAAAATTGGTGAATTCGCACATGGTTTTGTATCCGTTACTGTGGCCTAAGGCCTTAAGGGAAGGGTAGGGGTTTCAGCGTGAAAAAAAAACACTTTTTTGCGAATTTTTTTCATCTATATGGATAGAGTAAATTTATTGAAACCTTTTGTACATTGTTAAGTGTCATTTCAAGAAAATTCCGTGAAATTTTTACGCGAAAATATCCACAAACAAGCCGGTGCCGCGTTTTTCTCGAAACCACTTTTCCAAAGTCCGTGTTCACCGCCATTTGAAAACTACATGACCGATTTATTTCAAGCTTGGTACACACTTTCTACATATGAAATACCTCCCCCAACGGTTAGTTTGAGATTTTTTTACATTGAGGGGGTTTTCCAGCCCCAAAATGGTGGAATGTTTCGTGAAAAATAGCACCTTTCACTTTACATGACCACCAAAAATTTAGAAATGAAAAAAAAAATTATCAAAGACCATTGGAGGGAGAATTTGATGATACTTTGACTAAATTTTAATGGTACTTGATTCCCTTCCCTTAACTACATTGTGGTCATGACGAGTGTGTCCATGTAATATTGATACACTGGTGCGGGCGCGTAGAATACTGGAATCGTGGGGTGCGTAGAACACCGGTGGGGGCGCGATTCATTCCTTTTTTACTCCGCGCCCCTCAGCTGAATATCGGCTTTTATCACTCTTGAAAAAGTGTTTATTTTGATCGAAATATGAAGGCCACGTGGTCCAAATTAGGGGCCAAAAATATCGTAATATACGCATCTTCAATGGGTCTTCAGCAGATGTGGGATGACATTTTTTCGTTGCCGCGGTTGCTACTTCGTCAGATTTATTATAGTTGATCACATTTTGATTCAACTGTTTTTTCGTGACTATTGCAATGGCATAAAAAATCTAATCTAATGTCTTTGTCTCTTCCTCCCCCCTCCTTGCTCTCTGCCCGATTGCGCCCCTCCGCTGCTCTCTCTATCTTTTTCTCTCTCTCTCTCTCTCTTTCTCTCTTTCAGCAATCGCTTGCGACCCAATTGCATATGTATTCATTTCCGTACTTACTTTTTCCTCCATACCCATTCACGATAAAATGAGTAGCAACTTTCGGTCGACGAGACAGTAAAGTATTTATTATTGATATTTTCTTACTGATGATTTCGTTTTTTTTTTGTTGCTCTTTTTCCCGTTATGTCATCTCTGCTGCGGATGCCGAAAAACACATCATTGATCCGCAACCGAGGCAATAAGCGTCACGCTCTTGCGTGGGCTCCTTTTTTTCTACCTCTAACGGTATACACGTGACTCGTCCGGGTACCCTGATCCCAATATTCTACGTAACGGAAATGCCGTGACGTATGTTCTTTTTTCTCCCTTTTTTTAGGCCGCTTCGCAAAATCGCGATACCGTTCGATTTTTCGGTTCTTCGGGGATACAGTTTCGTATGACGTTGAAGTTTGCTTCGTTGGAAGGCAATGATTGTTTTTTGTTCATTTTTAATTTCTTCATTTTTGTCATTGTCCAAAGCCTTTATTGCATACTAACGTCGTAAATGTGTAATAAAAAATCTAGACAATTAAAAATAATGTATTTTCGTTGCGTTTCAGCGATGCAAACTTCAACTTTATAATTTTGTAGGTTTTACGTGCGCGAAATCAGACGAATTCACCAAATTCACGATGAGTCACGTGGACGTTTGAGTCAGCCTCCGCGCCCAAGATAATCGCGAAGGCCGCACCGGATCTGAATACAGATTCCCCACAAGTCGTTATTCCGTCAATGACTTGCTTTTTCTCCAGTTTTTTTTTCTTCTTTTTTTTCGCGTTGGTCGCGTTATTCTTTCGGTGATCTCTCACGAGTTATCGCGGGAGTATTTTGTGATTGTTGATCTGAGGCAAACTAAACCTTTGTAAACATTGAGAAAGAACCTATTTTGCCCATCGTAAACCATATACAGGGTGTCCTGTTACGAACGGATAATCCTGCAACTGTCGATAGGTTGGATCATGCCCTACTGTGTGCTGGAATATCAGTTTTGTAAAATTTCCACGGTATTCGAGATTTTGGGCTTTATGTTATTTTTTTTTTTAAATCACCTGCTCTTGTTTTTTCGCATGCCATTTCTACAAATGACATGAATCGACAATAACTACGCAACTTTTTTGAGGGGTTAGGCCACTCGAAAATTTGAGGGGATGGGGCACTCGAATTTTTCGAAAAATCGATTTTTTTTAATGGTCCCCTAGTACCTCAAAAATGATGTCCCAAAAGACGATGGCCGGGAAAAATCTCTAAGTACTCGGTTTTCGAATTTTAGTACAAGGCCGCCTGGTCCGCAGCTCACTACTCAAAACTTTGAACGCGTTTATCTCAAAACTGCATTTTTTAAGTTGACCGGAAACATAACTCAGACAATTTTCAACCGATTTATTTGAAATATTGAATATATCCTGAAAAATACATTGTCTATGGAAGTACGTAGGATTTTTTTTTATATTGCATGGTTCATTTGTTATTAACAATTATTTGACGATTTTTTAGACAAATTTTTCACTTTCCACTTTAAAAGTGCGCCATTTGACCAAAAATCAATATATCGAAAAAAATCCTACGTACTTTTATAGCAGTTATTATATATAATCGAAAAAAAAATCATTAGCTCATTATAATTAAAAAATTACAGGGGCTGTTTGTCCGGCCGTGGATGCTGGAAAAACGGAGACGTCATCGCAAAAACGCTGCACAGCCACCATTTTGAAATTAATCGCTTCAAAAAAAATGTTGTATACAGTCACTGATATGTATGATCAACACCCTTTTTTGTAATCGCAATTTTTTCCTTCCCCAAAAAGCCTATTTTTCGGCCTCTAGAGTGGCCTAAGGCCTTAAGTAACTGGCACGATATGCGTAATACATTTTTTTACACCGCAGGGTATGGAAGTCAGATGTTCGAATTGGTTTGTATGAAAATTCTGCAAAAGTTTCTCTTTCATAAAGTTTCCTTGACATTTAAGATTAAAAAGAAGATCTTTTTAAATAAAACAAATGACCAAAAGTATTTTTTTTAACCGGGTCAAAAAAGTTATCATTTGTAGAAATGGCGTGCGAAAAACTGAAAGCAGATGATTTTTATTTCGAAAACCGTGGGATTTTTACTAAACTGAAATTTCAGCATATAGTAGGACATGATCTGAGCCATCGACGGCTGCAGGATTGTTCATACATAGCGGGACACCCTGTATATCCAATATTGAACCATCAAGGCTTGATGAAGGATTACGAATCTTGGCTGGCGAATGAAGAGCATTGCTGCTAACCTCAATTTCCGCGAATTTGCCGTATTTCGGCAACACTTGATATCAATTAAGGGTAATAATAAATAATCTCGTGACATAAATATAAATAGGCATAATTATAAATGACCCAACATTTCATTCTGAATTGTATAAAACATTCGCTAACGCAGTTTTTATAATAATCAGCTACAATGTTATACTTTTTCAAGTTGGTAGTGACAAAAAAGCTTTGCTTATTTACGTAATAAAAATACAAAAATGCATAATATTGCTCTTTAATTGTATATTTTATGAAAAAAATTGCATCTACAGAATAGATCTATGCCTCGTGTGCATTTTCCTGAGGTTAAGGGCGGGGTAAAGTATTAAAATTTTTTTTAATTTTTTAAATGAATGCATAATATATCAAGAATATTGTGTTAAAATTTCAAGTCGATCGGAGTAAAATTGACGAAGTTATGAGTATTTGAGCGTCTATTGCTCCATACCGTTCTCTTCTCTGCTGCGTTTTTCAAACCGTTTTTCTGAGACTTGTCATATTTGAAGTCCGTGTGCACGATAACTCAAAATCTACTGGACCAATCGCTTTGAAATTTTGCACAGTATTTCTTCACATAATTCACCAGGTATTGTCGAGAGCTTTCTTGTTTTTTTTAATAATTACTAATTTTTCAACAACAAATTAGCCGATTTTTTTAGCGAAAATCGGGGTTTTGGCTCCGAAGTGCTACGAAAAATCGAAAAATCGAAAAAAAAAAATCCTCCCGTCATTACCTCGAGAAACATCTCCTTTAACAAATGCATTTTGATTTTTTTGTTTCAAATGATTCTGTTGCGAGTTATGGTGCGCACCGCAAACCAACTTTTTTTCGAGGCGCCTCCGGGGTTTAATTTTCACTCGCTCAATTTTGAATATTTTGCAATGCAAATTTAGGAGAATGTTGTTGAAATGTTACTTTATTATATGTAAATTTTTCAATAAACGAACACTATTCGTTACGCCAAAAAAAAATCTTAAAAACATGCCTTTTTTTCGCCGAATTAACTTTACCCCGCCGTTAATTAAAAAAAAAACATAAACTGTAATTTGACTCAACTGGACCGCTCCACCCTCCTTAACGATATTCAAGTTTGCATCGTTGGAACGCAACAAAAGTTCGGTAGACCAATCTTTTTTTTGGAAATTTGGGCTACGAAAAACTCAAATATTGTTTTAAGGAGGTTGGAGCGCTTCAGTTGAGTTAAATGACGGTTTATTAATTTTTTCATGTTCAATGAACCTCAAAAAAATGCATTCGAGGTACAGATTCATTCTGTATATGCTTTTTTTTTAAATATATTATCAAAGGGCAAAATTATGCCTTTTAATATTTTTATGACGTAAAGTAGAAAAACTTTTGTGTTACTACCAACTTGAAAAAGTATAACATTATCGAGGATTATTATGAAAAAACTACGACAACGAATGTTTTATACAATTCACAATGAAATTTTGAGTCATTTATAATTATGCCTGTTTATATCTACGTCACGAGCTTATTGGCCCATGGTTTACGATGGGCAAGATGAGGATTTTTTTTTCTAAATGTTTACAAAGGTTCAGTTTGCGTTAATCGGTTGTTAGAAATGGTTTATCTTGGCGCGAAATAACAAAAAAATTACATAACCTTCAGTCTTGCCCATCTAATCGCACGTTAAATGACATACATTAAATTATTTATCTCTGGTGTTTGGTGGTGAAAAAAGTTCAAAAAATTCGTAAAGACTCAGTATAGTCTAAACAATAACATGTATTTTTTATTCAATTTAACCTTGGATTGTGGTCAGCGCTCCAACCTCCTTAAGATCCTCATAAGAAATCTGAAGCCCAAATTTGCCGAATAACATTTTTATAATGAAGAAAATAAAGAAAAAACATCTAAACAAAATTTACGTTGCGCTGCAACGATGTAAACCTCAACATCGTCCTCCCCAAGACACTTATTGGCAGATCTGAAATTGAAGTTTGCAGAAAAGGTATCCCTATAATAAGGAAATAAAAATGTGAATATAAATTTTCGTTGCATGCCAATGATGCAAACTTGAATAACAAAATATATCACAAGGTTACAATGACTATCAGGCCATTCCGCTTGTTTCCCTCTTTCGACACAAAATTACCAATATCATTTATTCCAATTAATTTATTGTTTTATATCATTCATTCCAACGAGACAACAAGATTGTTGGAATGAAATTTTCAGTTTCCAGAATTTCAGCCAATTCGAGTGGACAACGTATTAACGTAATTGCGCCTCTTATTGCCATTGCGATTTCGCTCTCGTCGCTTTTGAACGACGATCTCAGTTATTTTTTTCCTACCTTTGTCTGAATTCGTGCTGTCGTATCTACAATAGCGGCTATCGAGAATGCACGTGTCTGGACTTGACAGATTGCCGCAGCCAACCGGCTTACGAAGGTTTGCGTAAACGAGTTTCTTCCTCTTTCTCGCTCTCGCTTTGCGCCTCTTTGAGTGTGTTTACATGGCCGAGTCGCGATAACGAGTCGTCTCCTATCGATTTTTTAACGTCACAACACGCAGGCGGCTCCCGAAGCCTCTACGTTCATAAGCAAAACAGTTACATAAACCTGCGAACACGTGTGAGGTTTATATTCAATGCATACAAGGTGTCCCAAAACTGAATGTGTTCCCTGCAATGGGGGTTTGGGGGTGAAATTCTGAGTCGATTTGTATAAGCATGTGTGGGTCTCAGATCAACCCCTGAATTATTGTCAATTTTTTAAGGCGGGCCAATCAGGTGCGCCTGATGAACCGGCGTACGTCGGTGAGCGATGCGCGTGTGTAGTGGCCTGTAGGTGCGGCGCTCCCACCAGGCTCGTATCGCTCATCGACGTCCGTCGGCTGATCGGGCGCACGTGATTGGCCCGCCTTTAAAAATGAATAATAATTCAGGGGTTGATCCGAGACCCACACATGCTTATATCAATCGACTCAGAATTTAACCCCCAACCCCCTACTTCAGGGAACGCATTCAGTTCTGAGACACCCTGTATATCGTTTACGTGGCGGAAAAAGAATACCCGAGTTGATAATTTGTGTCTGATTGAGAAAAAAAGGCGTTCGGTGCTCGAGACTCCAAGCAAAGATCTCTTCGCTCCTTTTATTGTTTTCGCCGCCGCTCTCGTTACCGTAATTAGACGCACGGCTAACATCTATCGCTCTGCTCTTACGTCATTATCGTTGTTTATCGGCGAGCGATACATTTTATATCGTCGCGGTGGGGAGCTTCATTTTTTTGGCACAAGTAATGCTGCACTATTTTCATTATTTTTGTGACGTTGAACTTTGCATCGTTGGAATACAGCGATATTTTTCATTTCTTTATTTTTATTATTATTCAAACCTTTTTTTGTAAATTGAGATAAAAAATTTCTAATAAGAATTCGTTGGAACATTCGAGCGATATTCATGGCCAAAATTGGCCGAAAAAAGAGCGATTAAAAAGAATTCATTTTTGTTGCATTCCAACGATGCAAACCTCAAGGTAATTAATTTTTTTCGTTATCAAGTTTGCATGGTTGGAATGCAATGAATATTAATTGTTCGTAGTTGCTCAAATTTTATTTTCGCTGGGTTTATGTATTTACAATTTTATTTCTAGAAATATTTTATGCTTTGTTAGAAGTAATTTTTATAGAACGAATAATTCTCCTAGTAAATGCACTGCAATTCCTGGCAATGCAATGCGATGCATTTCCTGGAAAATAATTATTCAGGATTCAGATCATATCATGAATTCAGAATTCAGAATAATTATTTTCTTCTGCTGATCGTTTTTTCTGATGTTGCGATAAATACTTTGAGCCCACAGTAATGAACTATTTTCGGTTTTTGAGTTCCGCTGGCACGGCTGAGTTAATTTTTAATTGAACAATTTATTCTACGTATAATTAAAAGTTTTACTCCGTAAAAAAAATTCCTCATGACATTGAATTTCTATGAAATTGAAGTTTGCATCATTCGGATGCAACAAAAATGTTTTTTTTTTCGTATTGCCCCTTTTTTCCACAGATTAAGGCTACAAAAATCACTGAAACATATTTAAAATATCCTCATTGGAGTTCCATAACCTATCCTTGGAAAAAAGGAGTTTGGATAGTAATAAAAATAAAGGAATGAAAAAATAAGGAAGAACTTTCATCGCTTTCCAACGTTGCAAACTTCAACACCATGAGTTTATCATCATTGGAATGCAAAGGAAATAAAGAAATTTGAGTTACCCAAATTTTTTCAACCGATTTAAGGGGTAAGGCCACTGTAAATTTTTTGAAAAATAGATTTTTTTTTATTGGCTTAAAAAATAGTTTAAACCCTCTAGAATAAGAAAAAAAAGGTCCTGTGCGACCCGAACAAACCCAAACAAACTATTCGCAAAACTTTAAACGCGTTTTTCTCGAAACATGGTTTTTCAAAATGGCACGCAGCATAACTCGAACAATTTTCATTTTTTTTACTTGAAATTTTAACCAGATGTGAACATTTACATTATCTTGAGAATGTCGATCGGAATTTTCAAGAACTTTATTTATTGATTTTTTATTAACATAAAACTTGCCGTTTTTTTCGTCAAAAATCAATTTTTTTTTTCAAACGCACGCCAAATCCACAAAAATTGATACTTTTTAAAATCCGATCGACATTCTCTAGCTATAGCCCTCTAGATTAATGGTTTTTTTTTTGTTCTAGATTCAAAAGTGCACCAGTGGTGCTGCGTGCCGCGGAGCCCTGGAAGCAAAACATGTCGCGGGAAGATAGCTGTGGAACCGCCATTTTGTTTTTTTTTTACTGTAAAAAAATTTTATAATAAAATTTAATGTATGCCCGATAACACCATTAAAAGTTTTTTTTTCAAATACCTTCAATTTCGGGAGCAAAAAATTAGTGAAAAAACCTTTTTTTTTGGGCCGTTACAGTGGCCTTACCCCTTAAGTTACAATAAACGTCATCATTTTTTTGAAGGTTTTATTTAAACGATTTCGGATAATATTAAAAATAAAGATTAAAAAAAACAAAAAAGAACTCTAATTGCATTCCATCTTCGTAAACCATGTTTTTTCTGTTTCCTCGTATTCCCTTGTGGGTTCAAATAGCCCTAAAGTTCAATTTTTTTCAAATTTCAATAATTAATATTCCTTTCCAGTCTTGCGCTACTTGTGTTTATTTTCATCCCTCAAATGCCGTTTACCTCCGCAATCGGATTTTTTGTAAGATTTCTCCATTACGATCCCCCACTCCTCTGCTCACTCAGGCATCCGTGCAATAATTTTGCACTTCAATGAAGGCTATACAATTCCAATCACGTGAACCTTCCCAGAAATTTATGTTCGCGTGTCTCGTCCGAACTCACGTTTTTTTTTCTCTCGAAGACCCTTACCGACATAATCGCGCGAAATATTCTCCACAATGATTGGTGCAGTAAGTCTCGTAGAATTATCTCTTGTTGAATTAAGAGGGAAGATACCTTTAGGCGAGGAAATAATTTGCTGATTTTCATAATTTTTTTTTTCAAAAAGAAAGATTGCTTCACCATCTTAGAGACTTAGAGTATGTTTTATTATTATTTTTGGTTTTTACATGGTATTGTTTTTTATTAATCGTTGAAAATGGCGGAGGTATGGCACGGTTTTCTAAACTGCATTTTGAAAACTGACGAGACGGATATCTAAGAAACTAATCAACCGATTCTGATGAAATTTGGTATAAATCTTTCTAACTTTATTGTCTAAAACATGACCCCAAATGTTTTTGAAAATAAAAAAGTATTTTTTTATTGCAAAATCTAGCCATTTTTTTCGGAAAATTCAATCGTTTTATTTGAAAGCGTACCATTTCATCAATTTTCAACATTTCTCACTTTTTCTTGGTTCATATTCTGCGTATGAGTGTTAATAAACGAAAAATGTTCGTTGGTTTCCTTCAGATTAATCCCGCCAACGCTACGTGTTACGCCGTCTGACAACATCTCCCGCAACTCGTTTAGAAGATCGTGTCATACCTCCGCCATTTTTTAAGATTAGCAAAAACAAAAAACTCCATGTAACAGCCAAAAGTAATAATGAAACATACCCTAAGTCTCAAAAATGGTAAAATCTTCCCTTCAAAAAAAAAATAATATTAAATTCAGCAATTTTTCCTCGCCTAAAGGTATCTCCCCCCTTAAAGCGCGAACGAAGGCGAGTCGAAAGTACAGGAGCTCGAGGCGGATCGACGAAACCGAGCCTTGAACTATACGGAGAATTAGTCCCGAGAATTGCGTAAATATTTTCTGAAACAGGTTTGACGCCCATAACTTCGAATCATGCAACCGCAGAGAGCCAATTGGACTAAAAATAATGAATATGAATATTTTCTTTTATTCGGCACTGAATTGCAATCTGTTTCGCGACAATAATTTATTGGTCCGTGTTGTTATAGGTCAGGGATATTACGAACTTGTCCAATGACTCCTCTACTTTTATTTGTTATTAACATTACTTTTGTATGATGTTGAAGTTTGCATCGTTGGAATGCAACGGAAGTCCATTTTTCTTCGATTGCTTACATTTCACATTTTTTTTCGCCGAATTAGGTCACGAAAATCACTGAAACGGCTTTTATTACCTTCATCGGAGATCGACGAGCTTATTGGATAAAAAAATGTATTCATTATGATGAAAATGAAGAAATGAAAAAAATAAAAAGTTTTGTTGCATTCGAACTTTGCCATAAATTTCACCGCCATAAGTGTGTGTGAAGAAGTTGAAGTGTGAATAAGTTGAAGTGTGAAGAAGTTGAAGTGTAAAGAAGTTGCAGTGTGAAGAAGTTGAAGTGTGAAGAAGTTGAAGTGTGAAGAAGTTGAAGTGTGGAGAAATTGAAGAGTGAAGAAGTTGAAGCGTGAAGAAGTTGAAGTGCGAAGAAGTTGAAGTGCGAAGAAGTTGAAGTACGAAGAAGTTGAAGTGTGGAGAAGTTGAAGTGTGAAGAAGTCGAAGTGTGAAGAAGTTGAAGGGTGAAGAAGTTGAAGGGTAAAGAAGTTGAAGTGTGAAGAAGTTGAAGTTCTAAGAAGTTGAAGTGTGAAAAAGTTAAAGTGTGAAAAAGTTGAAGTGTGAAGAAGTTGAAGTGAAGAAGGTGAAGTAAATAAGCTTGCATTGAAGAAATTTGCGTTGAAGTTTGCATTGTTGGAATGCAACGGAAGTTCTCTTTTTTTAAATTATTATCGACATTTTTTTAATTGATCGAGGTCGTAGATCTCTACTAAAGATAGGAAAATCGTTTGGAGGATTTCCGTGCCCTAGGTCAGCGAAAGAAAATGTGAACAATTAATGAAAAGTTATTTTTCATTGCATTTCAATTATCGACATTTTAACATCATTGAAGAAAAGTGATTTTCGAGACCTTCGACTTGGGGAGCCCCCGTAGCCCATTGTCTCCATACTCACCAAAACGTAAACCACAATGTCTAAAATCACCAGTAGATGGTGAGCATATTTATATAAAAGTCATTTCACGGCGGGCCATGTCCCCAATATCGCGAGGTTGAAGTTTGCATCGTGGGAATCTGACGACTTTTTTTCTTCATTTTTTCATTTTTATCATTATCCAAAGCCGTTTTTTTTTGCAAATTGGGGTCGTAAATCTCTCATAAGAATACGTCAAATCAATTATGCTTTTTTTTTACAAAATGAGAAAAAATCACATTCGACAAACTAAGTGTGTGCAATTTAAAAAAAATGTAATTTTAATTCATCATCTAAAATCATCTTTGAAAAAAATTAAGGGTCGTCCTTGAAGCAGTCAGCCATACTGATATTCAACATTATATTGAATATAACAGACTAAACATTTTCTTACTATTATTATTTTATTTTATTATTTATTTATTTATTTTACTATCATTATTATTCATCTCTATATTTTCGTTTATTGTTATTATTTGTTTTTTTATTATTATGTATCGCGCAATGACGCATGATTTCCGTACACGTACAGTTGCATTTTTTATAATGGATACGAGAATTCGCGTTGATGGTACATACGTGTAGGAACGTACAATCATCGATCTTCGAATACCGACATACACACACGTATATAGAATCGCGGATGTTTACAAGCTCGGATCTTCCATCATTCAGCAGAGTTAATGCATATATTCATACACGTATACATGTGTGCGCGCGAGTGTAGGTACGATAGCGTCTATAAGCGCCATTAATTAGCAAACACGACGTAGCAATTTGTTCGAAGACGGGGGCCGTATACGTATATATAGAAAATACAAATCGTATGTATTCCATGTAGAACAGCCTATGATATCGATTACTTCCGTAGCATGAAAGCGACGGCACGCGTTGCACGAGTCCATCAAATTGACGTCAACTAAACGTCAATTGAACGCTTGCGCACTCGTTCAAAAAGCTTCTCTTTTGTTTAACGATTGTGTTTGTAAAGCGGGGAGGCGTGTCGATTGTTTTTGACAGTAGTGAAGATAGGGCTTTGTTAAAAAAATGAGCACGAAGAACAGGTAGTCAGCAGAGGGTGGTTTTTTGTGACGTTGAAGTTTGCATCGTTGGAATGCAACGAAAATTAATGCTTTTTAATTTATACATTTTTTTTACCGATGTAGGTCGCGAAAATCACTCAAACATTTTCACGTCGAACACTCAAATTTTCATGAGAACTGATTGCATTTATGACCT
>OZ023318.1:40014423-40038106 GCA_964007375.1 Ophion obscuratus
TGCATATATTGACCAACGTGCTCCGCTGCAGGGACGAATGGACGATAAAAGCTGTTAACCTCAGTTAAAAGTTGATCAGCGGTCTACCTTTACTCTTGGCGGAAAGAACCAGTTCGAGAATTATTTTTCTTTCATTCACTTCCGTACTGGCTCGAATAAAGGCCTAATATTTTTTGATTGGGGTAGAATATCCATAAGTGAATATCCATAAGTTAATATCCATAAGTTAATATCCATAAGTGAATATCCATAAGTCGAATATCCATAAGTGAGTATAGAGTAGACATAAGTGCCAGAAATCGCGGGAGGTAGAGGAAAAGTGAGTATAGAGGGAACCCAAACAAACTCACTTAACTCTACCTCCCGCCATTTCTGGCACTCATTTCTACTCTATACTCAGTTATGCATATTCGACTTGTGGATATTCGACTTATGGATATTCGACTTATGGACATTCGACTTATGGATATTCGTACTTATGGATATTCGTATTTATGGATATTCGACTTATGGATATTCGTACTTATGGATATTCGAACTTATGGATATTCGTACTTATGGATATTTGAACTTATGGATATTCGTACTTATGGATATTCGTACTTATGGATATTCGATCTATGGATATTCGATTTATGGATATTTATTTATAGACATTCGACGACAGTATATTTCTCAAGTGAATTGTGTGTATTATGGGAGTGGAACAAAATAGTTCTTTGTCACGCTGAAGTTTGCATCGTTCATAAGTCGAATATCCATAAGTACGAATATCCATAAGTGAGTATAGAGTAGAAATGAGTGCCAGAAATCGCAGGAGGCAGAGGAAAAGTAAGTATAGAGGGAACCCGAACAAACCTAAACAAACTCACTTAACTCTACCTCCCTCCATTTCTGGCACTCATTTCTACTCTATACTCACTTATGCATATTCGACTTGTGGATATTCGACTTATGGATATTCGTGCTTATGGATATTCGACTTATGGATATTTACTTACGGATATTCGACTTATGGATATTTACTTATGGATATTCGACGACAGTGTATTTTTTAAGTGAATTGTGTGTATTATGGGAGTGGAACAAAATAGTTTTTTATCACGCTGAAGTTTGCATCGTTGCAATGCAACGATTTTTTTCTTCATCGCTTTAATCTTTTTTTATGCCGGTTCTAGTTACGAAAATCACTCCCATTTTTTACGTATCCTTATTAGAGAGTTAGAAAAAATGAAAATTAAAAATCGTTGCACTTCAACTATGCAAATTTCAATTCGATATTTTGAACACCGACACAAGTAGATCGAAGTACGCCCAATTGTTGTTTTTATTATGAATGTACCTTTTTTGTATTCTTTATTTGCATCTGAAACAAACGAGGGTTGTTTTGTGTATTTTTTTAACAATGATTGCATATTTTTGCAAAATGGGACCAGTGAATTGTTTTTTTTTTTTTTTTATTAAATTGTGACATTGCTGGTAATTTTTTTGTTTTGGCAAGGCTCTGTTTAGACAATGCATGGCAAATTTTAATAATCATGATTCGTTAAATTTGGTGGGATATAATGGTAAATTGAAGTGGCGTTTTTGGAATGTAACAAAGATAGTGAAATTGTTGATTACCGATTGTAAGATAAATACGACGTTGAAGTTTGCATAGTTGGGATGCAACGTTTTTTTTTTTAATTTCTACATTTTTATAATCTTTTGAAACGTTTTTTTTCAACTTGAGATAGTAAATCTGTGAATAAAAATACGTGAAAACGTTCCAATGATTTCCATAGCCTAAATCGACGACAAAGAAAGTTTCAGGGCCCATGGTTTTCGCATCTCGTATGCCCAGGATCTTGAAGCTTCGTCTGTAAATCTGGGTATTTCAAGACCTGCCATTTTCTCACCCGGTTGAAAATTCGAGAAATTTTGAAATAATTCATCCTAGTGTTCGGAACATTCAGTTTAATATATCAATCATAAAATTATAGTAAAATAAATGTTTTCATATATTTTTTGTTAAATAAACGAAGCCACTCGGTAGGAAAGTAGTTTTGGCTCGGACACGAAATACCCAGGTTTATAGACGAAGTGTTAATTGTGTATTTAAATACAATGGTGAGTACTCTCTGAAACTATAAGAGCGAGACTATGATTGCTTAAAACAGAGTCTGCAGTTGCGCTGCAATCGTAAATATCGTCTCCATACATGAAAAATCAGGGCATCGTGAAATGGACCAAAAGTGTTTTTCTTTTCTTCAGACGAAGAAGTACCGTGTAAACTTGGCGGTGTTTAGAAAGCGAGAAGGAGCTCGGATACGTCTTTTTCCCCAATGTATCTCGAGACGGTCATGATGAAGTTTGCATCCTTGGCATGTACTGAAAATGATTTTTTTCTTTCTTTTACCCAGAACAAAATAGATTTAGGCTGCCAAAATCACCCAAGCGTTTTTTAGGATCCATAACAGAGATCAAAGTACTAAAAAAAATTACGAACGTATATCGGTCAAAGATAAAGATTTTTTGTTCACCCTCAAAAAAAGGTTAAAAAAGCCAACGTTTGCCAGTAGATTTAGAACTTTCGTTTCTTTGTTCACGCGATGTGTGCGCTTGGGTCAACGCGCTACGTCGAGGGGGCAACGCCTCGGCAATGTGAGAATCTTTGTTATCCTACAGTGTACGCCACCGATGAGGCGAGCTCCACCGAGCTGATGAATGAGCGATCGGTAAATTGTGATACGCAAGATTTGCCTGGCCTGGGGCTGGGCTTTTGAATCACGCGGCAGGCAAAACTGGTCCCACCTCGAGAAAAAAATTAAGTTCAGTCGTTGTCAAACAACTAAAAAAAAAAGATTCCATATGCATTTTTTTAATTCGACCCGGCCCACGCCATCCTGTGAAGTATCGGAGTATATGCACTCTCGATTATTTGGATTTTAGACACTTTGAGGGAATTTTGAAGATGATTTTCAAACGACTTTAAACACACGTTTCGATCGGTGTTCAGTCATTTTTTAATGCGATTCAGATGAGTAAAAAATTTGGTTTCTTAATACGAGGTTGAAGTTTGCATCGTTGGAATGCAACGAAAATTAATATTTCTGAATTCCTTTAATTTATTTCGACACATTTTTTCGGGCAAAGGCCCGTGAGCTTTTCTAAAAATATTTATTTTTCGATCTACGATATAAATATAAAGAAAATATCTTCTATAATAATAAAAATATGAATAATAAAATGTAAAAAAGAACTTTCGTTGAGTTCCAACGATGCAAACTTCAATACCATTTTTTAATTACTTCTAAGTTAATTTTTTAATGATTTCCAGGACTATTTTTTTCAAATGACGTTAAAGTTTGTATAGTTGGAATTTAACAATCTCTTTGGTTGATTTCTGACTTCTTGTTTGCAAATTGAGGTCGTAAATCTTTAATAAAAATACGTAAAAACGTTTGAGTGATATGGACAGCCAAAAAAAATCGCACGATAAAAATGAATTCATTCTCGTTGCGTTCCAACTATGCAAACTTCAATATCATTTTATTAAGTCATTTTTCGAAACGCTTTTACGTATATTTTTCGACGAATGTGAGGCAATTTTTTTTAGAGCTTTTGTATATAAATTATAAGTCAATTGTTCAAAAAGGCAACCGACAAAGGAACTGTGCAATTAAATACGACAATTTGAAAAACTAGGAACTTAGAATAAACATAAGAAAACTGATGTAAAAATACTATTGTAAAGGGGAAGGAAAGTGCACTCATGTGAACACCCTTAAAAGGGCATACTCGGAATAAATACTATTACTACTACTATAAGTCAATTTTTTGACAATTTTTAAAATTATTTCGAAGTTAAAATGTAAGACGATTTTTTTATAATGTATGGTTTTTTAAAAATCGTATCACTAGGTTATTAAAAAATCGTATTAATTTTTTCAATATTCTTCTAATCTAAATAGGTTTGGAGTTTGGAAATAATAGAATTAGAGTATTAAAATTCTACTATTTCCAAATACCGAATTTTTTATCACGCAACTCAATCTATTGAATTCTGTATCGTCGTTGATAATTAGGCTATCCGAAGGCATATTATAATTTCTTTTTAACCTCGATAAAAATTCGACACGGTGTTAAAATTTTACAAACCCCAATGCTTCCGTGATACTTAAACGTGTCATTATCGGACTGTGAAACAGCTGCAAACCTCCATTTACAAACTGCACCACTTTGCACTCAATACGTCGACGCGAAATATCCCCTGGATACGTAACCTCGTGTTTCTCTGGTTCCTTTTTTTTTATTTCGAGCTTTAAACCCTACTCTTACGAAATATACGAATCACGGATTTAAAAATATCCGAGTCGAAGATAATCGAGCGCTAGTCGTTCACGGGAGAGTTCGCGCGCTCTGAGAAATAACAAATAAAACATGTTCAGCTTGTGTGGCTTTGACCTCGTTTCCCTCGTATACGAACTCGCTCTCGATAAGTTGCCCAAACTTCATTTTCGCTTTGTACCAAGGCCGAAAAGCCCATACGCAGCGATCATAAATGCTAACTAAAATCGGTTTCCGCACATTAAAAATAACATCAATGATCATAATAATGATAATAATAATCATGAGAATTATAATAACTGGAAGAAATACGTTGGAAAACATTTTAATGCACCTGCCGTCATCTCTACGTGGATTTAAAGATGAGGTTGAAGTTTGCATCGTTGGAAGGCAACGAAAATAAATATTTCGGAGTTCCTTCAATTTCTTTCGACAGATTTTTCCTACCAAAAGCCTTTAACCAATTTTAAGATATTTATTTCGCTATCTACGATATAAATTTAAAAAGAAGATATTCTATAATAATGAAAATATGGAAAATAAAATGTAAAAAAGGACTTTCGTTGCGTTCCAACAAACTTCAATACCATTGTTACAGATTGGACCAACATGAGTAATATATCGTACGACGAAACAAAGAAACCTCAGCTGATCAAATCGACCGTCCAGATATTCAAATGTTTTCTTACCGCTTATTTTTTTATGCATATTCGAGAGCAAAAAAACTGCAAATAAAACTCGTCTTGAATAACATTTACATTTTTTTTTAATGATCTTGAAGTTTTCATCGTCGGAACGCAATGAAAATTTATCGAATTTCTTTTTGGCCGATTTAGGCTATGAAAATCACTGGAACGATTTTACGTTTTTTCATTACGAATTTACGACCTGAAGTTGCAAACAAAAAAGGTTTTGAATAATAATAAAAATGAGGAAATAAGAAAAAAAAATCGTTGTATTCCGACGAACCAAACTTCAATGTCATCTTTCTTTTTCAATTATTTTAAGAAATAATAAAACGAACTCGTATATTTATATCATAGTGCAAAAAAAAGGCGAAAAAATTGTCAAATTGCCAAAGAGGAATATTTATGATTGCCCAAGCCAGCAATTTGTTCCAATGCCCCAAAACGGGCACTGAAAAAAATTTGTTTTCTCGATTTTTAATTTCAGTCCTTGATTCATCCCAGCCCTATGACGGAAACACTAAAAGTGACTTCTAAAAAAAAAAGATGAACCGCGCTTCATTTTCTTTCGCCATATCTCTCTAGCTCGTCGACCGCGTGGTTTTTCTGACCACGCTACGAGCCTACGATACACATACTCCCCGATTCTAAATATAAACTGGCTCATCTCCGCGCGGACGAGGCTATTTTCCACTCGCGATGCAGACTGAGCGTCGACGAATCGCAAATTTCCCACTTTTTTCATTCAATCCCAATGAGTGACACAACATTCGAGCAATGTCTTCGATCAAGTACACAGGTCAGAATGACTTTCGAAGAAGAAAAAAAGGAAACTCTTTACAGCCAGGAGAATCAAGTTTTCGGAAAATAAGCTCTCGCCTTTTTTTTTAAAGGTTTCGTTGGGAATTTTATAAATATCTTTCAGATTTGTCGTGTAAAAAATAAATAGCGATTGAAGTGAGAAAAAGATTAGGAAATAAAAACGATTCAAAATGAAAATGAGAATCGAAGGTTTGATAATTTTTTAAATAAGGAATAGTGATCTCTACATGTTTATAGAATATTATCATTATTGAAGTTGAAGTTTGTATTTTCATTTTCATTGAAATTGAAGTTTGCATCGTTGGAATCCAACGAAAATGATTTTTTTGTTTATTTCACAAATTGCCTGTAGCAGATTTAAGCTACGAACATTACGAAAACATTTTTTAGGATTCTTATTTAGCGACGTTACAACAAATCAGCAAAAAATTATTTTGGTTAATAATAAAAATCAGAAATAAAAAAATTAATTGTATCGTAATAAAAATTAGAAATAAAAAAAAATCTTTTGGATAATAATCAAAATCAAAAATAAAAAAAAATCTTTTGATTGGTAATAAAAATCAGAAATACAAAAAAAATCGTTGCAAATTTCAACCCCATTTTATTTCTTCATTGTTCCCATGATCCAAAGCGTTTTTTTTTCTACAAATTGCGGTCGTTAATCTCTAATAACAATACGTGAAAACGTTTGAGTGATTTTCATAGTCTAAATGGGCGAATTTTTTTTAGCAATGAGAAACAATTAATTTCCGTTGCCTTTCTGGGATGAAAAGTTCAACCCCGTATTATCGTCTACGCATTTATTGTTCTTCTCTTATCCGCTTTTTGTGCGAAAAAGATAAATAGAAAGAAATTGACGTGAATGAAAAATGGGAAGAGAGAATACGAATAGTAAATGAACAGCTCTGGTTATCTTCTTTTCGTCTCATTTTTACCAAACTCCCGATGCAATCACGAGGCAAACGATTGCACTCCGTGGACGAGAAGCGGAAAAAAGGAAGGAGAAGCGAACGACCGGAATAGCGTTGTATTTTTGGGACACCCCGTAAGTTCGCAGTGCCATCAAACCGGAAAAGTCTCGCGCGCGGATAAACGGTTGCTTCTCTGTGAGCTATTGTCACAAGTCAGTCGTTTTTCGCTCATTATAATTTAAAGCTTGATGATTCGTGTTTTTATTATGAGAGACTATTTACTTAATTAATTTGAAAAATACTTTTTTCCGTGGAACAAATTTTCCGAGCTATTTGACACTTTTAAAAAAAAATTGTGTCTTCCGCAAAGGTCCCCATCACAATAATCAACAATGTTGCAATTTGCATCGTTCAAACGCTACGAAATTGTCTTTGTTTTACCTTATCGACCGCGATATATTTTGTTGCCAAATTGAATTGTAGAACTTCGAAAAAAATCATAAAAAAACGTTTCAGTTATTCTCGTAGCTCAAAACTGCCAAAAACTTAAAATAACAAAAAGTTAACGATCCAAAAAATATGAACTCTTGAATGGTGTTGGAGCTTAAAAAAGAACTTTCGTTGGAACGTAGATAAAGTTCGGTTTTACATTTTATTTTCCATATTTTTATTATTACAGAAGATCCCTTTTTTAATATTTAAATCATGGATCGATGAAGAAATATCGTAAAAAATGACCAAAAGATATTTGTAGGCAAAAGCTGTCATACGAAATTAAACAAATTCACAAACGTTATTATTCGTTGCCTTCCAACGATGCAAACTTCATCATTGTAAAAAATTCTCTTTATAATTCCATTTCTTTATTTTTTCATTATCGTTCAATATCTTGTGTCGCAAATTTTTGCTTGAGAACTGTGCTAAGGATCCTGAAAATCCTTTGGGCGATTTTCTCGACACAAATATATCTATTTTTAAGTTGTCCTACGAAACTTTCGTTGCGTTCCAACGATGCAAATAAAAATTATCATAATAATCTCCGCCGTCTCTCGGAGCGAGGACAAAAAAATGTTCGAGAAAAAAGTCGACTTGTCGTTTCTGTCGTTTTCCAACGCCCCTCCAAGGATATAGAGAAGAGCAACAGCCCGTCAGACTTGCGTCACCCTATATAGAGACACGTGTATTGCGTGGAAAAAAAATGTATGTATCGCGAAGCTCAGACGCCTTTTGTTCTTATCGAATTTTTATCGAGACGACAAAGTCACAGTTTCCTTGTTCGGCGTCTATACATGCCGTTTCTTTTTTCGACCATTTTTCGAAGCAATGTATTCGCAAAAATACTGCAACCATAAAAAAAAGTAGAAATTAACGAAACGATAAAAATAAATAATCGGGATTTTAATAATCATAAATTATTATTCTTTTTAAATTCCGTAAATTACCACAAGAAATTCCTCTTTCATTTTCGTCTCGTTTCTTGCTCTCCTTTTTTGTGCCGTTTATCGGTAAATGATTTTTAATTAACAAAAAAAAACATCGAGTCACGAATTTATGAACCCGGTAAAAAAAAAGCGTCCGATAAACCTCAAGTCGATAACGGAGAATTGTAAATTTGAAAAGCGTAAATTTGGCTCGCGGTTTTTCCCGTCCCTCAGGAATTTCCCCATCGGGCAAGAAGATAATGAGACGATAAATTACAATTCACGATTCTCTTGGGACCGCGCGATTTACTGATGCAATCGAAAAACAGGATAAAATACATGATAAAAAAAAATAAACTAGTGCGAAGGAAGCTTCCAGCTCTTTATCGCAATAATCGAATAAACGGCAATTAGTGTTTCTGAGTGTCTCGTTGCATAGAGTCCATAAATAAATAAACATACAAACGCGGGCGCGTACGCACGAAGACAAATATAGCAGCGACCGAGTGCGAGCATGTTCGACGAGTCCTTGTCGAAAAAAAATAAAAAAAAATAAAAAAAAATAAAACACGATCGTCTAACGACTCTGGCGCAAACACTTCCACGGATCGAGACCTGTATTCCACATATTGGATCGCAGTCAATTACAGTAAACGCCCGCGATTATCAGGCGCCTATTGTTTTTCCTCCTTTTTTCACGAGAAAACAGAGTTCATTGGTAGTGTAAGTGACGTCGATGAAAATTCTCATTGAATTATTATTGTTGTAATTATAGATACCAATCATTATTAGCTGGACGATGATAATAATAGTAGAGGCAGTTGAAACAAAATAATAACAACAATGGTAATATCAATAATAACGATGTTAACAATAATGTGTAATAAAGTTATTTTACATTGTTATCATATTTAATTAAATTACAGATATCAGATGACAATAAAAGTAGCAATTATTCCTTTTATTATTGTTATTATATCGGTCATAGTATTAGCGTCAATAGTAAAGCAGCTACAATAATAATATTAATGTGTAAAAAACGAAGTTAATCATGATGGAAGGAAAATATTTTAGTTGGCGAGATAATGATTTTAGTGTTTTCGAGGTACCAATAATTGTGATTTTTTAAAAACATTTATAATCACGGTTTCGGCTTGCCCGATAATTGAAATGATAAATATGACGTTGCAGTTTGCATCGTGGGAATGCAAGGAAAAATGAATTCTTTTTAATCACCCAATTTTTTTGGGCCATTCAAGCTGTGAAAATCGCTCAAATGTTTGTACGTATTCTTATTAGAAATTTACGGCCTCAATTTGAAAAAAGAAAGCCTTTGGATAATGATAAAAATAAATAAATAAAACGTGACTACAAATAAAAACTGAAATTCTAGAATATAGTGGGACATGATTTGATCTTTCGACAGTTGCAGGATTATCCATTCATAACAAGACACCCTGTATATATCGTTGCGTTCCAACGATACAAACTTCAACGTCATTGATCAATATTCTTCTCATTCATTCGGTTTTGGTTTTTTTTTTCTTTTCGTCAATTTATCAAGTGACCGCCGTTACCCTTGTCGTTATTCGTCGCATGCAATTTTTTCGATTATATATAAAATTCTACAACGTAAATTGGCGCGATTTTCGATATTGATGAAAATTAAAAAAAAAAAAAAAAGAGAGAATTTTCTTTGCTTTCTAACGTTGCAAACTTCAACACCATGAATTTTCTCCATTCAGGTCGCCGGCAACCTTTTCTTCCAGTCACGTCAAACCACTCGAGAACAAGCAAAAAACAAGAAGAATACGAATGGCCGAATAAAAAAAAAACAAGGAGCCTTCTGCCATTGTTCACAGAGTTTTCCTCAGCTGCTTCCTTTTGACATTGCCAGTTACGCTTACAAACGCCGTATCGTACAGTGTAGCGAAATGTTGCCAAATAAATATAAAAATAACAAAAACAACACCAGTGAACAATCCCGACACGTTAAGGCAGTAGTCTGCTTTACAGGCTTCAAAAAATCGATTTTTCGTTTTTGTCTTAAATCTACTCTAGGAAGGATTATTGTATGGCCCGGGGATAGCTGATTAACATCTAATTAGTGTAAGTATCCAAAAACTTATATTTTTTTGGACCGAAAACTTTACAGCCCGTTTTCTCGAGTTTTCATTTTCACAAGTTTTAGAAAACGGTGCCGGCGATAGCAAAAACAATATATGTCCGATCGAAAAAAATCAAAGTGATCTAGCTTCAGTATTAAATTATCTTCTATTTGAACTAAAAAAGTTGGACAAAAGTACTATTTAAATTACTTGTTTTGCAACTTAGAGTGAATTTTTTTTTTCAAAAAAGTGAATTTTTTCCAACCTTCGAAAAAAATTGAAATTTCATTATTTTTTCGGTATTTTTTTAGTTCATATAGAAAAGGAACTTGTAAAAACTAAAAAATAATTTGGTTCGACTGTTTCAGATGCATCGCACGACCTCCATCACCGGCACCGATTTACAAGTGCAGACTCCAGGCGCCCCAGAAAAATCGTTACAACTTTGAAAAATTTCAATATTTTTTAATAATAAAAATTGTTTTTTAAAGCTTGAATATAATACACTATCGTCTCAAAATTTCGTTTACGGCAATCATTTCCTTCCCTTTCAAAAAAATTGCTGAAAAAACGCTTTTTTTCGGCTTCTAAAGCAGACTACTGCCTTAAAGCGGGACATACATTTACAACGATCAAAAAATCGATTTCTCTTATTCTTCGTTAAACGATAGAACAATGAATGTAGAATATTTTCCTAGTTTCAAAGCGAAATTCGAAAAACCCCAAACGTTACAGCCCGTCAACGCTGTGCCTCACTGCTCGGATTCGGGGCAGGCGTGAACTTCAAACGGGTTTTTCTCAAAACTTCATTACCGAAATTGGCGTGCAGGATTACGCAAAAACTATTAAGCCGATTGGGTTGAAACTTGGTAGAAATATTGATATTATTGGTAACTTCTACTTGACGAGAATTGTTTTTGAAAAATTGAAGAAAAAAACTACGTTTTTCACATTTTACAGAAATGTTCCGCGGAATGTTGATTTTTTTTGTAAATGCGTGCCATTTTCTCAAATTTGCATTTTCTTCATTTCAATTGCCGTCACGGAGAAACTATACATGTTCTAACTGAAAAAATGTTTGAACTTTTTTGCAAATCAACGTTTACGGCACGCCGATTCGCAAGTCCCGCGGCGACCTTGCTGTAACACTTTGCCACACCTGCGCCATTTTGATGATGAATTAATAAAAATAAAAAAAAATTCGTATACTTAAATATGTTACTAAAGTGTACCTAAAGTTTGATAATTGTAGAACAATTATTTCTTAGTTTAAAAAATCCGTCAATATTGCTCATTTTCTTCCTCTCTAAATGTATATCCCGCCTTAAATTGTCTCACAAAGTAAAGTAACAAAGAAGGCAACAAAGACGTCCGAATTCATTGAAACAAAAACTTACTTTTAGACGCTTGAGTCTTCCATCCCTCGCAGCGTCGTACACCGCGCTTTTAAAATCCATTTTTTTTCATAATACGCTGTAACCAAGGCCTCGCGCCGTTGAGTTGAATTTTAATTTTTGTCGCGTCCAAACGGCGTCTTCCGTCTCGCGTTCTCCCCGACGCTACGAAGATATTCCTTTGTCCCCTCGGCGATCGTTTCGAGAGCCTTTTTTTTGCACCGCACTCTTTCACCCACGCGAATCTTGAGAGTGATAGAAATTTTCAAATATATATATATTCGTGTCTCGTATTTGTGTATGTGGGTGTGCGCTCGGTAAAATCAAAGAACACAACCGCACACAAATTCATTTGTTTTTCTCGCAACGTTTCAAATTTATCGTAAAAAGTGCCCGATTTTCATTAATTAAATAGCCTCCGTTATTTTCGGTAAATCCAAAAAATAAATTATGTCGAAGTTTGCATCGTTGGAACGCAACGACAGTTATTTTTGATATATTTTTTTTATTGCAATTTATAACTTTTCTTTATAAATTAAAATCGTCGGTCTCTTATGAGGATAAGACAAAGAAAAAACTGTTTAATTATTTTCGTACCCTAAATGGGGGGGAAAAGACGAGAGTATCGAAATAAAAATAAACTTTCGCTGCATTCCAACGATGCAAACTTCAGCATGGCAAATTTAGGCTACGAAAAACACTCGAATGTTTTTTAGGATCCTTATGACAAATCTGAAGTCCAAAATTGCTGGATACGATTTTGGATGATGAAGAATTTTTTTTTTTCTTCTAGCTTGGGTTTGTAACTACAATCTGTTCCGTATGGGGACATTCAATAGTTCGGTTGTAAGAAAATGAATGACGTTTTGCATCGTTGGAACGCAACGATTTTTTAAAATCATTTTTAATAATTTTTTTTTGTTCATTTTCCATTATTTTTATGCTCATCCAAATCCTCATTTCTAGCAAATTGAGGTCGTAAATATTTCATAAAAAATACGTGTAAATTTCACAGCCCAAAAAAAAAATCTCACGAATGAAAATTAATTTCCGTTCCGTTGCAAACTTCAACATCGTGAAAATGAGTAAAAACATTTTTTTTGCAAACTTTTCGTTGCATTCCAACGATGCAAACTTCAAAATCGAAAAAGTGACAGACTACTTTATCGATTAAAATATTTCTACTTTCATAAATAATCGTTTCACTTCACAAAGAAAAATGACTTTGTGCATCCAACATTGTATCTATAATATGTATAATTTGTTGAAGTACTCGTGAAATAAAGCCCAAGAATTCTGCTCGGCCACGTACCGCGGGTGCTAGGGCGACTCGATACGCGCACACGAGAAAGAGCGAGCGAGCGAGAGAGAGAAAGATAGAAACAGTGTCTGCACACTGACGATATTCCGTCGAGTCTATATCTCTCGCGCTCCCGAACGTTCCACGAATCACCGCGGATTTTCCACGAAAAATAAAGAAACGAAGGAAAAAAATAGGGTAGAATCAGCGCCAAGGAGCGAGAAAAGCGTCTAATAACGAAACGCTGGAACACTGAGAGCTCCCTTGTTTGCACTTGTTATTTATTCCCCAGCTGATGCTCCCACACTCTCACAAGACACACGCACTCGCGACTGAGCGATTCCTCGGTCGAAATCGCGTGGGTAAGGTGGAAGGGAGGGGGGGGCAGAGTGAACGAGAAAAAGGAATAGAGCGTTCTGGTGTTTCGACGAAAAATACGAAATTACAAAAAAAAACGATAAAAGAATGAAAATACGAAAAGAGTTGAGATGAATCCGATGGTTTGCACACGACAACTAACGACGAAAAGCTGCCTGGATTCTCGCTCGGCGCTGCTGCTGCTCACGGGCGATCGAGAGCGCATTTCCCCCACTCCTTGCCGTTTACACCCTCGCCCTACCGGCTACTCGCTCGTTCTTTCATTGCTTACACATACACGTGTATATCTGCATACATACATATGCGTATCTTCACGATTCTTTTTTTTTTGCACGTGATTAAAGCTGATATTTCGATTCGGGTATTTTGTCTCTCTCGGGGCTATTCCGCGGGAGCACTTTTCCACGAGACTCCTTCGTACTCCGTCTCTGTCTTCGGCGAATTCTTTTATTCGCTTCCGAGAAGCCACCGGACTCCGCTAGGCGACGTCTGCCTCACGCCGCAGCTCTCTATATCTGTATACAGTGGCTCGCCGTCTGGCGAGACTCGCGGATCGTTCGAGGTTCGTACGCGCGCCGTGGGATGGCAGCACGCGTCGCGCGGCGCTCTCGCCTCTGCGCTGACCGCTACTTTTCAACTCGACGGCGGTCGATCGCTCTCTCGGTATTCTCAAACCTTGCTCGTATCGCGGTCACTTTTTCCAAAAACTCGACGAGATTTGTGATTTTTCAAACGATTTTTCGTAGCCTTCGTGGAAGTTTTATTTTTCTTCGTTTTTACGCGGAGGGTTACGGTTCGGCGTTTCCGGCCTGACGCGAAAGTCCACTTCCGGTGCTGTGTCTTGATCGAAGGTTCTGTTTATTCGCAGCGTGCAGTCCAACGGACTGGATTAAACGAACGTCTATCGTTCTGAGCGAAATGCGTTTTCGGAATACGAATATGCATATATAAACGCAGTATAAAAATGTCATTTGGCAAAAAAGCGTCAAGGATAGAAAAAAAACGTGGAAACAACTTCGTTTTTGTTTTGTTTGGTTTTATTCATCGATCTTCGGGCTGCGACGCTGGGAAGTTTGTCACTATGCGATGAATAGTAGTTTTTTTTGCATTATATTCGTGTTTGTAGTTTATTTTTGTAAGGATCCGGTTTTTATCTCTCTCTGGGAGTGACCGGATGGTACCGGTTTTTCCCGGGACTCCCGCACTACGTCCGTTTGTGCGAAGGATTTTCTTCTCCGAAGCTTTTTGCGCGGGTTTTCCCGCACAATGTACAGCAATTCACACGTCAACACTATATCGGTTGTTTGAACTTCTCGCTCTCAACGTAAGACGGCAGCACGCCGCTGAGGCGTCCTTAGTGACTGTCGGTATCATTGCATTCTGCAATATCAGCAGCGAGTTGCGCGATCGGCGCGCCACGATCGACCATTTTCCTAACTTAACGACGGTCGGCGTATACGATTAGGATAACATCGGTCACTTCCTTTGGTACATTCCAATGTTTTTCTTCTTTGCTCGCCTTTGAGGTAGTTCTGTAGTTTTGGTTAAATGTTAGGAATTGGCTGAAATCTAAGTATGGTGTAGATATGACCTTCATGGACTGATGCCCGATAATTTAATTCGATCCACCGTTTAGTTCATGAGACAATTGCAATTGAGTACGGGTATTTTTGTACACGATCCCTATACCTAACACGTAAACCGATAGAATTTTGCTCGCTTTTCTCGATATAGGTTCTAAACGGATCTTAGAATTTGAAAATAAAAACACACGTATACGCAGTACTATCGTAGGATTGATGAAAAAAAAAGACAAACTTTGACCGTTTAGTTTCGGAGATATCGACTTATGAAAAGTGGTAACTTTATTCCACATCGAACTCGGGCCCAACCATCTGTAACGGAATGGCAACAGTGTACGCTGCAGCCAACTGATCGGCGCGTGGCCTGGGAACTCGAAGTGTATTTTTTTCCCGAGTTCTAGTAATTCTGATACGGATGCGAAATACATTTATGCTACAAACAAATTTAATTCGTTCAATGTATGCATGTATTTATGCATGTATTTTTCTTTGTTATAGCGAATACAATTTAAACTGTTGGCAAGATGTAAATCCACGACCCGACGTCCTTCGACAGCGAATTTTTGTTGCTGATCGTTGAGGTTATGGTTATCCTCATCGTGTTTAGCAGCATTTGCTTGACACATGGCTGCCACAGCTTTCAGTCTTTTAGCAAGCGCTTTTTTCTTGTAAACTTTTCTTTGTATCGCATTTGGGTTGACATTTTCACGTTTTTTAATTTATATAAAATGTCGCGAAAGATGGATCGTAGGAAGCTCAACGCTATGACTGCAGAAAAATCGCGCTGTTGCCACGATTACAGCGCCGCTCTCTATACGAGTATGAGACCTATCTATGCACGAGGTGCGAATGTGTGGGACATATAGAGGGTACAAGTTCTGTCAAAAACTTACACCAACAGCATCGTATAGGCATTGGATGTTACTATACGCTTCGACCGAAACTTTTGGCTTATACGTATAGAACTACCTTAAAACTCCGTCCTAGGAGCTTTCCTATATCCGAATTTATTCAGATCGCGACATTCATTTTCTGAGACGCGAAGTGCGCGGCAGTGCGTTTAGGCGCCGCAAGAGTCCACCACTGTACGGCTTTCGATCTTTTTCTCGCGCGGAGACTTTCCCGGCATTACAAAAGCAACCATAGCCCTATTAACATTTTTAATACAATATCGCGCCTCGTTACTCGTTACTTAGTAGCGACGCCTCCGCATTATCCCACTAACAAAATCATTATGCAACACGACGTGCAAAAAAAATGAAAAAAATCAGCGATCAAAATGATGTATGAAATATCGTGTTTACGCCTTTTCCCTCGACCCCTTCGCACGACGGAGCTCCTCATCGTTCATCGTCTCGTGAGTGGATGTGTCGTTTTTTTTTTCGTTTCCTCGCAAAACCAATGAATGAGTAATTAGTACGCGCTAATAATTGCACCATCGTGGTAGCGAACAGCATAATTTCGATCTCGTTATAACATCGCAATCGTTCGGGAAAAACAAAACACGGCACTTCCCACGTGTCACACCGATGAGCTCGGGACTGAAAAAAAATGAAACGAAAAAAACTATCGTTCTGAAAGATTACGTTTTCAAACAATTGTCATTTTTGAGCGTACAGCTTCGTTCAAAAATTCAAATGAATGAAGATAAAGAAGTTAATTGAGTGGAGCTCGTGTGGAGTGTAGAGAAAGAGAGTACAGAATGGGGAAGAGACAGACAGTGTCCGGACAGGGAGCGGGAGCGCTAGTCAGGATGGGAGCGCCGGTCGCAGTGTAGCGCGGCGCTGAGGGGGGGGGGGGGGTGAGCACCTCGGGCAAAGTTTTGTCCACGCATAAAAGAGCCATTCGTTCGTCCAACTTCCTTTTACGTTTTCGTTGACTTGGTGATCCTACAAGCGCCTACATAGGCAGGCTCGTATATGTACGAATTCTACATGTATTTTTAGCCGCTCTTGCACGTCTTCCTTCGGAAACTCGTATCTCTTATGAGAATATGAAAAACTGTTTGAGTGATTTTCGTACCCTAAATCGGCGAAAAAAATCGAGAGCAATGGAAGAAAAGTTAACTTTTGTTGCATCCCACCGACGCAAATTTTATCATGGCAAATTTGATGGTATGGAAGTTTGCATCAGCTGTAAAGGTGGGGTGAGAGAAAGAAAAAATGAATCTCTTAATCTTTTTTTCGAAAAAGGCATGTGAGCACGAAAAAAAAGTTTCCTTGCAATCCAAGGATGAAAACTTCGTCAGGACAAATTTGATGGTATTGAAGTTTGCAACGTCGGAATGCTAGGAAACTTTTCTTTTCTTCATATTTCCGTATTTTTTTTTCGCACATTTGGACTGCGACAGTCACGGAAACATTTTTGATAATCCTTATACAGGGTGTCCCATTTTAATCTTACACCTGAATTTTCTCGAAAAATATTGCTCGGACGAACTATTGTGTGGAACAAAACTTCTAGGGATTGAAGGAGGACGTTTGAAAAAAATTTATTTGAGGAGCCAAAATTCAAAATGGCGGCGTTACAAAGGCTGACATGTTTTTTTCAAACGGAAACATAACTTTTTTTTATTGCCAAAAAATTTGTCAGCTGAAAACTATAAACTTTTGTTGAAAACATTTTTTGATAAAGTTCATAGTTTTCAAGTGAGAACATCATTTTCAATTATTTCAGATGTATCCAGGATTTATGCGTGTGTGTGTGTGTGTGTGGGCGCTCGTGCGTGTATGTGTGTGGGTGTGTGTGCGTGTGTGTGAGAATCAAAATTTTTTGTTGAAAATTTTGGTTTTTTTTTGTTTTTTTGTTTTCAAATTTGGACGATATTTCATGAGAAAATTTTGGAGGAAAATCGATGAAAAATAGTTTTTTTCCATTTTAATAGCGTTTGTGCCATTTTCAGGCCCAAAAACGTGTTTCTTTAAATCCTTGACGAACTTTGATCACGATGGGTAGAAAAACACACACACACACACACAATCTTGGATACATCTGAAATAATTGAAAATGATGTTCTCACTTGAAAACTATGAACTTTATCAAAACATTTTTGCAACAAAAGTATTTAGTTTTCAGCTCACAAATTTTTTGGCAATAAAAAAAAGTTATGTTTCCGTTTGAAAAAAAAAACATGTCAGCCTTTGTAATGCCGCCATTTTGAATTTTGGCTCCTCAAATAAATTTTTTTCAAACGTCCCCCATCAATCCCTAGAAGTTTTGTTCCACACAATATTTCGTCCGAGCAATATTTTTCGAGAAAATTCAGGTGTAAGATTAAAATGGGACACCCTGTATATGACGTATTACCAAAAGCTGAAAAGAAAAGATTGGAGATAATAATAAAAATAAAAAATCAAGAAGACTTTCCCTTGCGGCCCAAAGATGCAAAGTTTGACACCATCATGAGTGGGCTACGAAAAACACTTGGATATTTTTTTAGTCTCGTTATAAGAAATCTAAAGTCAAAATTTGATGGATAATATTTAGAATGACGAAGAAAATGAAGAAATACATTTTTAAAACGGTTTTAGATGATTTTTATATATACAGGGTGTCCTGTTATGAATGAATAATCCTGGAACTGTCTATAGGTCAGATCATCTCCTACTATATGCCGAAATTTCAGTCTTTGGAATTTCAGAATTTCAGCCTTAGGCCACAGTAACGGATATAAAATCATGTGCGAATTTAACAATTTTGTTTATGTTAATAATTTTTTATGTTAATAATTTTTTTGGTTATGTAAATAATTTTGTTTTGTTTTTGTAACATTCATAAAATTAATTACACATCTATTCAGTATGAATATCGAGTTGTTAGAAAATGTATTTTTTTTTTCGATCTACAAAATGGCCGACTACTCGAAACTTCTCGAAACAGCTTTTTTCCAATGGGCGTGACGAATAACTTCAACCATTTTCACTCAACTTACTTCAAATTTAAAAGTTATGTTCCTATAATTGCATTTTGCAGAGAAGTACGTACGGAATTTCTGATTGATCGAAAACTTTTCATTTTATGAGCAGTTATAACGAAATGTTTCACTGAAAATTCATTTCTTAAGGGACAAGTCCACTTTGGAGCCACGAAAAAGGCTATTTTTGCGATTTTTTTTTGAGGATTTTACAAAAGATATGAATATAAAAGTTGTTGGGCTTGATAAATAAAGTCTTGAAATACATTAAAAAAGTTTATCCATTATTATATATTTTTAAGTATAAAAACTATGGTTTAACGTAACGCCTAAAAAATAGGTGGGCTAGGTAGTTCCATCACAACTCGGCAACGGCTTGTCTGAAACAAAAAAATCAAAGTCCAATAGATTCAGTATGATACCAACTACAAAATGACTCTTGGATATAAAGTTTTATCAAAAAATAAAAAAATGGCAGATGAAAAACTAAAAAAGGAAAAAAAAACGCGTTTTTTCGCACTTTTTCGCAAAAAATAGAGTAAAAATCAAAATTTTAAAACCATCGAGGTTCATCTGGTTACGAATCATGTTTACAATATGTGGTTCAAATTCCAAGAGAATCGGTTTATTAGTTTTAAAGATACGATGGAGCTAGATTTTGAAAACGTGGTTTCGAAAAAAACACGTTTGAAGTTTATACTATGAAAAACTCTTACCTAAACTCAATCGGCAATTCCTGCACCGTACAAAATCCCGTCTGATTGCTCATCATCGTAGATTTCTTCAAGTGTTGCTTGCTTTCAATTTTTTGAAATTTTCAAAGTGGACTGGCCCCTTAAGTTCAAATACCTACAACTACTGAATAAAACAATATTTTTTAAATTCCGTACGGACTTCTCTAGGTATTCTAATGTATATTGACGAGAATTTTTGTTTTTTGTTCTTGGTAAAAAATTGTGAATGCTAAATGTCACGCTGTGGAGCGCCTAAAAAAAAGATAACAAAAGAAAATATTAGTAATCCGCCATTTTGTACATCGATAATATATATATATATATATATATATATATATATATATATATATATATATATATATATTAGACTGATTCAAAAAAAAAAAAAATATATTTTTTTTTCCTTCTGGATTCTCGTGCTATTTTTGGCCACTAATAAAAGAAAATTTATCAAAAAAGATGGGCGCAGTCACTCAATTTTTAGAGGTGGCTATCTCGACTTTTTTGTATTTGAATTTTTTTTAACGAACGTATTGCATTTAACCATAGTTATGGCTTCGGGTTACGGATAAAAATCACATCCGGCAGCTATTTCGTAACAAAAATAAACTCTAACAATTTGAAAAGATTGCAATATTCACAATTCAAATCCAGGTAGATCAATAATGGCGCCTATACTACTCTCGCTATTCATGTAGATTTATTTATACGCATTAACATTTCGCACTTTTTACGAAAATATAAATTATAAGCTTTTGTTCATAAATCATGTATTTACATTTTCAAAATGCTACATTTATATTATCTTCAAACTCATTTATATTTCTTCCTAGCCACTGTGCATAACATCGCGCTTGCCATTGCGCATACCACTGCGCATGTCACTGCGCATCCGCGGCGCCATTTTGTATTGGCGCAGCGCATTTGTAAGTGGTGTTGTTTTTTTTCAATGTGACTCAATTAAAGACAATTTTAAACAATGGCTCGGAAAAACGAAGACAACACAATTTGGCTAATCGGCAAGGAAATTCCGAAAATAAGTACCCGTCATTTGCCGTCAAATTGGAAAGTTTTGAGTTTGTTCTTTTACAAACATAACAGAGAAAAACTGACCATACGTCGAAGTGCACACGAAAGGATGAAATAAGTTTTCGAACAGTGGAAATATGCTGAAATTCCAACGCGTCGATTGAATAACGCAATCTTGAAATTAATAAAACTCCATCTAGTCTGGAAAAAACTTTTAAAAAATCGGGTTAAAAAGAATTTTATATATATATATATATAAACAACTTGATATTCATACTGAACAGATGTGTAATTTATAAATAAATCGCTTTTTCATACGAAAAAAAAATTTCAATTCACACATGATTTTATACCCGTTACTGTGGCCTAAGGCCGGTAAAGTAAAAGTCAAGAGGCTTTCGAGATTTTGGGCTTTATGTAATTAAAAAAAAATCATTTGCTTTTTGTTTTTCGCATGCCATTTCTACAAATGATATAAATCGACCATAACTAAGCAACTTTCCAAAGTAATTAGCACGATATGCGTAGTGCATTTTCTTTACACCGCAGGCTATCAAAGTCAGATTTTCGTATTGGTTTGTATGAAAATTCTGCATAAGATCTTTTTTCATAGAGTTTCCTTAACATTTAAGGTTAGAAAGAAGCCTTCTCCAGATAAAACAAACAACCAAGAGTATTTAATTTTAAACGGGTAAAAAACAGTTATCATTTGTAGTAATGGCATGCGAAAAACCGAAAGCAGATGATTTTTATGTCGAAAACCGTGGTACTTTTATTAAACTGAAATTCCAGCATATAGTGGGACATGATCTGGACTATCGACAGCTGCAAGGTTTCATTCGTAACATGACGCCCTGTATATATACGCGCGCGCACACACACAAATAATAGGGTACGGCAAAAAGTCAACCTGCACCCCTGTAAATAAAAATATTGGATATGGAAAAAAAATCACGGCACATCCGAGTTTTGTACCATAACTCTAAACAGCGCGCGGCAGGGAGGGAGCAAACTTCGCTCTTTACATTCTAGGATGCATTACTAAATAAATACTCATAACAATGATAATAATAATAGAAATATAACCATGATATTGCCCGGAGCAATAAAATCTACCATCACAGTATAATTATACAATAATATAATTACAATAGTCATACAATAATCATATAATAATATTATAATCAAAATATATAAATAAAAATAATAATAATATAACAATAGTGATAATATAGTTTTGCATATCGTAACTCACGTTAAGATTTCAGCGCACGGAATACATTCTTAAAAACTTTTGGGCATCACTCGGTGAAAGAATAATTTGTGCATCGTACGTGAATGTACTATGAAAATATAGATGCATTTTTCACATGCTTGCGGTGATTGTATGGATATTCTGATTCATTATACGCTTGTGTATTTCACTTACATCATATAAAGTTGTCCAATTACGCATTTATATTGAAACAATGGTTGTTACATAATAGGATAGTGATTGCAATGAAGGAGGATTATTATTGTACTTTACAATTTTGAAGCAAAATTGGGCTTTTTACAATTGCATCCGGGGCAAAAACGATGACGTTTTTTTGTTTATTTTTGTTTACTTTGATGAGTATGTAAGAAAAGTGACGAGACAATCAGCCAATTCGGTCAATTATTCGAGCGATTTTTATCGGATTGCGTAAAACGGGACACGAATTATTTTCTTTTGTCGTATTGTCTCGGTGCAAATAAAAAATAGTTGGGTTTATTGTGTGAAAAACATCGTTTTTCATCGGTTTCGAAGTAGTCGCGGATGGCAATTAAATTCTGATTTTTATCACCCTGCGACTTTAACGACTTTATTTGAGTTTCGAAAAAAATAAGCTTTAAGTTTCGAAACAGTATGTTTTGAGTTTCGAAAAAGTAAGTTTTAAGTTTCGAAAAAGTAAGTTTTGACTTTCGAAAAAGTAAGTTTTGACTTTCGAAAAAGTAAGTTGAGTTGCGAAAAAATAAGTTTTGAGTTTCGTAAAAATTAGTTTTCAGTTTTGTAAAAGTTAGTTTTGAGTTTAGAAAAAGTAAGTTTTGAGTTTCGAAAAAAACGATAAGTTTCGAGTTTCGAAAAAAAAAAATAAGTTTCGAGTTTCGAAAAAAAATAAGTTTTGAGTTTCGACAAAATTAAGAGATGATTTATTTTCTTTCTCTTACCTCATATCCAAAGGTGCGTTCAGTTGAATAGAACAGGTAACACTTTGAACGGGGATAACATTAGACAATAAAGTTTACGGAATTTTTATTTTTTCACTTCAACACCATTTCGAAGGTCTATCCGATGGAAAATTGTGCGCGGATTAGAAACATGGCGGAGTTTTTCTCGAAAACTGAAAATTATGCCGGCTGAACGCGAAAAACGAAAAACGCACACACATTTGACGCATCGATTTTCACCAATTTTTTCTTAAATCTATACCCCTTTGCCTTTTTTTGGCCAATATTTAAGTGAACTTTGAGGCAAAACTAATTGAGATGTCAGGATGAATCCAACGGTACTCTATACGTCTATCAAAATGCTCTTTAAAACCCCCCCAACGAGTTTATGTCACCCGAATAGAGCCGACGCTATGAGAAAAAAGAGATGAAAAAACCAAATTATTATTCAACAACATTTATTTCCCCTTCACATTAAAAATATCGCAAACAGAATATTTCGTATGTGGATAGAAACTCCGCAACAGCAAATTACCGTTATATCATTCTATCATTCGTTGTGTAATCCATCAATATGCAGGAGGCTCAAAACATCGACCATTTGTTCCTTAATTACTCCGTCTCCCCCTTCCCCTCGGCGCCCGTTTACGACAAAGTGTTACGATGATTGATAACGTCCGTACATCTTTCCCGATGAAGCGACGACGACCGATCAAAGAGAGACTGTTATACGAGTTGCGGAAGAAAATAGAAAATAAATCGTATTAAATTGTGGACCAAGTGAAGGATTGGATGAGGCGCAACATCCAAATATATCTCGTAAGGATCGAGCGTATTATGGCAAATATATATTAAATGAGGTGTCGTAGCCGTAAAAGTACT
>OZ023318.1:40038306-40100806 GCA_964007375.1 Ophion obscuratus
ACAAATCTCTCTCTCACACCCTCTCTCTCTCTCTCTCTCTCTCTCGAACTACCGCGACCGAGCATCTTTTCTCTCTCTCCCTCTCCCTCCTCCCCAGCCCCCACACTCTCCAGCCTGCATACGTCGATCCACGGGTGCGAGAGCCGGCGAAGCATTGCACCCAGCACAAAAGATAATTCAATATTATAAAGGGCACAACGCGCGGAGATTTAACGGACGAAATAACGCGGATTGAGGACCTTTTGATTCGCAGCTCTCGATATACGTGTTTCTCGAAGGAATGGCATGTGCACACGTACACACATACATACCGGGTGAGCCACTAGAAATTGGATACTCGGGCTTCCGATCCTAAGGGGGGAGATACCTTTGGGGAGGAAAAATGGCTGATTGTAATATTTTTTTTTAAGTAACCATTTCTTTGTCGTTTTTGAGACTTCGGGTATGTTTTGTTACTACTTTTGACTGTTGCGTGATATTTTGTTATTCTATAGGGTGTCTTAAAATGACGTGACAGTTAAATTTATTAATAAAGCGTCTTATTTATTCGAAAAGTACGAATATTTTTATTTTAATATAAGGTACAAACATGGAGGTTATCTGTGGAACACAATACCCGGTAAATGGCCGTCTCGTCCCAGTTTGTAACCCACACACGTAATCTCTATATTTTTACCTTATATTAGAGTAAAGGCGTCGTAAATTATAGTATAGTCAGACGGCGTGACACGTAGCGTCGGTGGGATTAATATGAGACAAAAATCAAAGAAGATTTTTCTCTCGATAACACTCGTATCCAGAATATGAACCAAGAAAAAGTGAAAAATGTTGAAAATCGATGAAACGGTACGGATTCAGACAAAAAGGATTGAATTTTCCGAAAGAAATGGCTACACTTTGCAATAAAACATGCTTTTTTTTATTTTCGAAATCTTTTAGGCTCATGTTTTAGGCAATGAGGTAAGAATGATTTATATCAAATTTCAGCAGAATCGGTCGATTCATTTTCTAGCTATACGTCACGCCAGTTTTTTAAATGCGGTTTGGACGACTGTGCGATTCATCTGCCATTTTCGAAGATTAATGAAAAAAAATACCATGTAACAGTCAAAGTAGTAATAAAACATTTCTTAAGTCTCAAAAAGGGGGATGATATCTTTCCTTTAAAAAACAATCATGTAAATCAGCAAATTTTTTCCTCGCTTAAGGGCATTGCCCACTTTAAATAGTAGGCTTGACCTTGAAATCAGGTTGGTGTCTAATTAAGAAAAACTCTAGCTATCAAAATGTACATTTTGGAAAAACCGTGCAACTTTTGTCTCTGATTTCGTTATCTAAAAGTAACTTTCATCGGAGTTTTCGAGTGTTCTGATTTTTATTGATTTACATTTTTATTGACTCACCTTTTGTGTGTATATGGGGGATTCCAGCTCAACTCGGACAACTATTTACTTCACCATATAATAGGGTGGGGGTAAAAATGTCGAATGACCAAATATAGAACGACAAAGATTTCGAAACGACAGAATTATGAACTCTCAAAATAACGAAGGTTAAATCATTCGAAATTTTATCTTTCGACTGATAAAAAAATCGAATGACTATAAATCGAACCATTATTTATTGGAGAGGTAATTTATTCGAAAACGAATATTCAGATTGTCCGCAATTCGGAACATAAAAATACAGAATCGAAAAATGTAGAACACCCATATCTCCGAAACAGAAAATAGCGAGTCCCTAATATGCGTAATACCGTCTATGGCGAAAAGCAATATATCGAAACGCAAAATGTCGATGGTCCGGAATGTCGAACGCCGAAAGGTCGAACGGCCAAAATGGCAAACGTGGTGGGGCCCGTCACGTGGGATGACTGTCTTACGATATTTTAGCCTACAGACCGCCAGCGCCATCTCGCAGCTTCACTCTGAGGCGCAAGTGACGTATTGCTCGATTCGCCATTCGGGCCGTTCTACATTTTGACCCTCCGCGATTTCAACCACTCGACTTTTCGGCCGTTCGCTTTAATGATTTTCTGCATTGTGAACCATCGCCATTTTTTTAATTCGGAGAATTGTCGTCCCGAATTATTTGGTGTTATGCATACAGGCCCATCGATTTTATGTTTTTCGATATTTTATTAAATCTAATTTTTGTTTTTCGCTACATATCAACTTCCCAGATGTTCATATTCGTAATTGTTATTTTCGACTTCACAGACTCTAGTAAGATTGATCTATCTATATTCGAACATTCGTCATTTTCGAATTCGACATTTTGGCCCATCTACGTATCGATCGTTCGACATTTGTCCCCCCACCCCATATAATAATAGATTATAGATTTTCGTTGTGGAAAACCTCACTCCTGGTTACTAAATAATACCGATTTTGTTTTCAATTTTTTCCCTCACCCCTTGCTCTTCTGCAGCTGAATAAAATCAGAAAGTCCTCTCTGGCCGTTCCTTGAATTCTGAAAAACTCAGATACGTTTTAGACCTGTTTTTCCGCATTTTTCACAAAAGCTCAATCTGCGTGTACGATATTTACTAATTTTTCTTTGTGCAATTTCGATCTTGGGGATTATTGGACTGTTTGGAAGTCAGAAGGGTACTTTTCCGGTCGTGCAAGTAAAAAAAAACTTCATAACTATCGGATGAAATTTTATTCGGGTGGGATGTATACGTAGACCGAAAAAGTACTCCTCTGACTTCCAAACTGTCGAATAATCATCCCCAAAATCGAAATTCCACAAAAACAATAGTAAATATCGGAAGCACAAGTTGAGCTTTGGTGATAAATGCACAAAAGTCTGAAAAGTATCTGAATTTTGGTCAGAATTTAAAAAACGCCATGAGTGGATTTTTCGATTTTTTGCAGCCGCAGAAAGGCAAGGGATGGTGGAATTATCTTTATTAGTCGTTTTTTTGACACGGGGAGTGAGGTTTTCCACTATGGAAACCTATAATCAACGATGGCGAGGGAAATAGTTGTCCGAGTTGAGCTGGAATACCCCGTACATATATTCACCCACAAACAAACATACAGGGTGTCCTGTTATGAATGGATAATCTTGCAACTGTCGATAGGTCAGATCATGTCCTATTTTATACTGAAATTTCAGTTAAGGGCTAAGGACACAGTAGAATTTTCAAAAAACCGATTTTCATTTCCGCTAAGACGGTGCTTTATCATCATGAGAATAAATTACTATTCGATTTTTAGCAAGAACATTTTTTTTCACCGATTTTGAGCGTATAACGTAAGCCCACCTCTGGCACGGCCATAGAGTACCTAAAACTTTAAACGCGTTTTTCTCGAAACAGCTTTTTTCCAATTGGCGTGACAAGTAACTTCAACAATTTTCACTCGATTTACTTCAAATTTAAAAGATATGTTCCTAATTGCATTTCGGAGAGAAGTACGTACGGAATTTCTGATTAATCGAAAACTTTTCATTTTATGAGCAGTTTTATACGAAATTTTTCACTGATAATTCATTCAAATACCTACAACTCAATTCAAACACCGACAACTTTTGAATAAAACAATATTTTTTTAAATTTCGTACGTACTTCTCTAGGTATTCCAATGTAATTCCCGTACGCGATATAATTACTCCGATTAAAAGCCAAATTCTTTCCCTAGGAAATTAAATGAATATTAATGAGTGAATTATTTTATCGATCAATTATTGATCCAAATGAATGCACATCAGATCATGACATATGATATTCATACTAAATAGATGTGTAATTAATTTTATGAGTGAATCACTTTTTCATACGAGAAAAAAATCCTAAATTCGCACATGATTTTATACCCATTACTGTAGCCTAACCTCTTAAGTAAAAGTCCCACGGTTTTCGAGATTTGTTATTTTTTTTTTCAAATCGTCTGCTTTTGTTTTTTCCCATGCGATTTCTACAAATTATATGAATTGACAATAACTAAGCCACTTTTTAAGGGGTTACCCCCACTTGCGATTTTGAAAAAATCGATTTTTTTTTATTGCATTTTTTCGAAGTATAAGTATCTGAGAATATGTCCTGAAAATTTCAAGTCGATCCGAACAAAATTGACTGAGATATGAGCGTTGAAAGAGAAGAATCCGTTACGTAAACGACCGGAAATTGAAACTTTAAACGCGTTTTTCTCAATATGGTATTTCTGAAGTCGGTGACCAAGATTACTCGAACACTAATGAACCGATCTTCTTGGAATTTTGCAGGCTTATTTAATACATAAAAATGTAGTCTTTAATCGTGCGATTTTTTTTTTTCGAAAAAAAATGGCTGTTTTATAGCCAAAAAACGGCCGTTTTTTTTTTCGTTAAAATCGAACCATTAACTTTGACTGTCCGCCATTTTGTGAAAAATGAATATTTTTTAAAATCCTTCGATCAAAGACTAGTTTATACTTATATTTGACTAAATCCATCCGCATTTTTTTTTTTCAGATGAGCCACTTCGCCGCAATGTTGGTCACCGCAAACCGTGTATATAAAAACATTATTTCATTGACGGCCATTTGCCACTAAACAATGTAATATTTTTCAATAAAAAAATTACTGAAAGTTCTCCAAGATGTGTTCTTTAAGATGGTATATTGATCGATTAAAAAAGTTTTGTAGTTTTCTTTAAAAAAAATCATGAAAAAGGCCTTTTTTGCGCTACAAGTGGGGGTAACGCCTTAAAGTAATTGGCACGATATGCATAGAACATTTTTTTTTACATCGCAGGCTATCGAAGTCATATGTTCGAATTGGTTTGTATGAAAATTCTGCATAAGATCTTTTTTCATAAAGTTTCCTTAACATTTAACGTTAAAAAGAAGACTTTTCTGGATAAAACAAATAACCAAGAGTATTTTTTTCAATCATAAAGAGTTATCATTTGTTATCAAATCGAAGCACGTTGCATAAAATTGAATATAAGAATAAGAAAAGAAGAATATAAGACACATGAGACTGTTTCGAATATTCGCACTATTATCGTTTCTGTTTTCGTCGTGGGAAGAAGACTGAGGACGTTGCACACAACACACAATATATAACAGCGATGTAAATAAAGACATAGAAGTAACGGCACGAACACTCGTTAGGAATTTCACTTGAAATATCGTACGAAATTAAAAATTTTGAAAATTCATTTTTTATTTAAAAAACACTTCGTAGTTTAAAAAGATGGGCTCCCTCTGATATAACACCATTATGTATGTTGTTTTATAGTTAAAAATTGCAGAAAATAAATTTTAGCGTCATATTTAGCAAAAGTCACTAAAGTATATAATTACCATTTGTGGAAATGACATAGGAAAAACCAAAGGCGAATGATTTTTATATCGAAAACCGTGGGACTTTTACTAGACTGTAATTCTAGCATATAGTACAACATCATCGGACCTATCGACCGTTGCAGGATTATCTGTTCTTAACAGGACACCCTGTATATATGTGTGTGTGTGTGTATATATATATATATATATATATATATATATATATATATATATATATATATATATATATATGGGGTTTTTCATGCCCTTTTGTGGCCAAAAAAATGAAAAGTTCACTCTGGACGTTTTAAAAATTCTAAATAAATACATCAGGCATTCCACGTGAATCCGCTGGGCTTTTTCCCTGACCCCCGCAAATTCGATTAATTTTTTAAAATCCGATTTCATTGACCTTAAAAGACACTATGATTTTGTGTCACATTTTTCGAAACAAACCTACGTAAAAAAAAAATTCTCCGATAAAAACGCCCCGATTTAAAAATCGGAAAAAATTCCCAAAAATGCGTGATTATATGTAAAAAATTTCTATCTATCACCCGCAGTGGGAGTATGATTTTTTCTGGGCTTTCTGAGCGATTAACGTTTTAAAAAATCCGAAAAATTGACCGCTAACTGTTCAACGTCCATGATTGTGATTTGGTTATTCAAAAATGGTCAAAATATTCATTGCGGGTATCAAAATATTTAAATATTCGTCCGAAGTTAGCGGTGCTTGAATTTTTCGGTTTTTTTTAAAACATTAATCGCTCAAAAAGCACAGAAAAAATCATATTTCCACTGCGGAAGATAGCTTGACATTTTTGACATATAATCACGCATTTTTGGGATTTGTTTCCGATTTTTAAATCGGAACATTTTTTTTTTGGCAAAGGGTTCTTTCGAAAAATGTAAAAAAATTCAGGGTGTTTTTTAGAGCGAATGGAAACAGATAAAAAAATTAATCGAATTGGCGGGGGTCAGGGAAAAAGTCCACTGGATTCACGTGGAATATCTCATATTATATATATATAATCGCGAATTTCTTCGTCGCTGTTCTACTCCGCCGCGTGTGTGAGTCCGGTGCGTCCTCGTTGAGATATGCACTTTGTGCGCGCGTGCGACTGAGAAGAAAACCGCGTGGTGTGTATCCTCACGCGCGCGCGCGCTCTGCCGGTACAGCGGCGGTATCATCAAGCTTCGCGAACGCGGGTGAAGCGAAAAGAGGGGTTGGGTCGACTTCTCTTTCTCCCCCTCCTCCCGCACCGCTTCACGATCTCCCACTCGTACCTTCCGCCACCCCTCCCCCCCTCGCGACCGCCGGACTCCTTTTCGTCGCGCGGCGGCAAGCGGCGTTCACACGTTTCCCGTCTCATCCAGTACGAAGCCCGGACTACTCACGGTTAGCCGAGAGACCGAGCGCCAGTCGAGCGTTAATCGTTGCTCGGTCAACATCTTGACACACTAGTTCGTCCTTTTTTTCTCCCCTTGGCTCGCACGTTCTCGTGAGAATATTGACCATTGGTCAAGAAGAGTCACGAGCTCGGGTTTGTTTCTCGTCAACTGTATGAGAGAGAAAGAGAGAGAGAGAGAGAGAGACGTTTTATCGAAGATTAAAACGTGCAATTGTTATATGAACAATTGTCGAGACGTCTCTGATCGCGGGTGTTTTACGTTTTCAATGCTGTATGGCAATTCTATACGCGTGTTTCCAGTGATCCGTGATGAATTTAGGTTTGTTCGCGGAGGAAAAAAGTCCGTTTGAGACGTACACCGTCTCGCTCTGTTGAGCGTAAGATTTTTCACTTTTTTTTCGAGGTAAACTCCTCGATAGTCGCGAGTGTTAGATGTAATTCACTTTCGTCGTTTTGTGCGTATACGTTTCGGTGTGTGCACACACACACACACACAAACATATATATACACATATATATACACACATACACAACACACACACGTAGTCTTTCTACAGGCCGAGATCGTCCCGTCAGTATTTGCGAAGGGGGTTCCGAGTGTACGGTACCTCGTATATACAATAATTACACATATATGCGTCGCCATAGAGATACGCATACGCGGAGCGTGCAGACGCTCTACCGCGCTCATGCGTGGGTGAGTGAGTGAACGTGCGTCAGTGTGTTTGGCTAAATCGCCGTTCGTCTCATCTCGTGCTTGTCACATCGCCGGCGCAACGAGGAATGAGGGTAAGTAGTTTTATGCGCTCGAACTTACGATACCACTGAGGCACACGCACACACCCATGTGTGTACGTTGACTCCGAGCTAATGAGGCGTAATTTAACTCTTAAATTCATTAACCCATGGATACAAATATAGCGCACATGGATATCGCGTATTCTGAGATTAACCGCGCTTGAACTTTGCGATGTCGAAGGTATTCTTTTCACGGAGCTACATTTTTACCAATTGACGGATTTTTTTTTCTTAAGGGGCTACGTATAGGGGCCCGAAAAAATTGCCAGATTCGAATTTTTTTCTGGGAAACTTTTGGTTAACAAAAAACGTTTTTTTTAATACGAAGGTTAACATTGAGAGTTAAAAAAAACAGAAAAACGAAAACATGGCCGCCGGCAGACATTTTTTTCGCGACATTTGGCGGTGGACACTCTCCAGCTTAAAGGGTCCATCCGAAGTCTAAAAACCAAACGGATTATTCAAGTTGACAATAAATGCGAGTCGTTGACGATCGACGGTTTTAAAAAAAATTTTTTTTAGCAACGTGGTGACGAATTCAAACTCGAGCATCAAAAATCTATGAAAAAAAATCGTCATTTTTACGTAACTGTAAAAAAATGACGATAGATTTTTGAAAAGTAAGATCGTCAACGACCTTTAAATGTTTCTTATCGTATCTCCCGTAAATTTGGGAACAATCCATTGAGCGGTTCTCGAGATATCATGTCCACCGACTTTGGAAACAGTGTTTGGAAAAAAACGCGTTTGAAGTTTGAATTATGGTGATGAAGTAACATCCCAGTTTACGGATACAATGTCACGCCATGTTAGCGAACTTTCAACGAAAAATTACGACTCTGAAAATCGTCTCATTTGTACGGCACTTTGTGGAGATGACGCGCTGGCCACATTTCAATCTAATAATTTATACGCTGAATAACTCTACTTGCCTGATGTCAACTGATCACGCGTGTGAAAATTCTAAAGATTCCGTAACGAGAATAAAAACAGGGGGTCACCGAATGTTTGAAGAAAATATTAAATATTGCCCAATTTTAAAAAAGAACATTTTCAAGAAGAAAATATTAAATACTGTCCAATTTTAAAGATCATTTTTAAGAAGAAAATATTAAATATTGCCCAATTTTAAAAAAGAACATTTTTAAGAAGAAAATATTAAATATTGCCCAATGTTAAAGAATAAAATATTAAATATTGGCCAATTTTTTTATGGTCCGTTTGGCCTACAAAAATAACAAACATTTTTCAAAGATCCTTACTAGGGATTCATAAACTAAATCTGCAAAAAAGGAGTTTAAGGAATGAAAAAAAAACAAAGAAGAATTTTCGCTGCATTCCAACGGTGCAAACTTCAACAGCATGAAAATGTGACTAGCAGAAGTATTTTCGTAGCCGTGACCTTTCAGAGAAAATGTAAAAATGTCTAAATCTACTAAATTTGCCGGAAATTATTAAATCTCATCGTTGGGTATAAAAATTTATTGTGACTTATTGTTAATAAATGTTTAATGATCTTTATTATGCCCCCGCAAAATACGGCCCTCCGCGAAAGGAATACCTTAAGGGTGTAAAAAAATATAAGAGCCGCGTTAACAATTTCGGATGTTTGTCCTGAGGAACGAAAACTACGAGGTGATTACAACGACGGTGAAAAAAAAAAGATTGTTTGCGGAGAAAGCCAAGCTAAAGGTGGTGTTGAAGTTTGCGTCATTTTAATGCAATGTAAATACTTCATGTTTTCATTCCGTTATTTTTATTACTATCCGAACTCTTTTTTTTTTGCATGTTTAGGTTATGGATCCCCAATGACGATTTTGAGGAATATTTCAGTGATATTTGTAGACTAAATGTGGCAAAAAAATTGAACAGTAGGAAAAGAAAGTAATTTCGTTGCATTCCAACGGTGCAAACTTCAATAGCGTAGCTACAGATTGTTGACGTAGCTTGTGCATGGGGCGTTCCTCGTCACGTCTGTCAACTATTACTTTCGTCAGAGCTGTTCTTCAAGACATTGAATTTTCGATAGAATGCAACGATCTTTTGCATTTTGTTTTCTTTATTTTTTCCCCTTTTTTAACATTATTATTATAATCAAAAACTGGTTTTTTGCAAATTGTGGCAGTAAATCTCTAATGAGAATACGTAAAAGTATGCAAGTGATCTTCATAGCCTAAATCAGCCGAAAAGACATTTTATTAATTCAATGGAATTAAACTTGGAAAACGCGTTTAAAGTTAAACTGAAGTTTATGTGCGAATAGAATGAAAAGTTTCATACTTACACCTAATCTGCTATGCCAGGACCATAGAGTACACCTTCCTCTTCTTCAAAAAGTTCTTGAGCCTCTTTTTTTTGGTCCAACAAAGTAGAAACCTCCCTTCAAAAAGTTTATCGTAGCTTATCCTTTCGCGGCATGGTGTAACACTGGTGTTACACGTAATTCAATTTAGATTTTGACGATTCAAAAGTGTTTTTTAATTAAATATGGCGGTTGTAAATGCGTTTGAAGGTTCACGGAACTTCAATAATTACTAAAACGTACCTATCAAATTTTTATTTTTCACATAGCCGGTGTCATCAATAACGGAAGTGCAAAGAAAAAACGCGCACGTAAAGAAAAATGGATGCTTCAAAGGGTTATGCTGTTAAAGTTTGCATCGTTGGAATGCAACGAAAATTCTTTTTATTTTCGTTTTTCTCCATTTTTGATAGATTTAAGTTGTAGGTCACTAATGAGGATCTTAGAAAAGTTTGCAGGGACTTTGATTTGCCAAAAAAAAAATTGGAAATGGGGGGAAAAAAATTACTTTTGTTGCGTTCCAACGATTCTAATTTCAGTATCATGGTGTGTGTGTGTGTGTGTGTGTGTGTGTGTGTGTGTGTGTGTGTGTGTGTGTGTGTGTGTGTGTGTGTGTGTGTGTGTGTGCGCGCGTGTGTGTGTGTGTGCGTGCGTGCGTGTGTGTGTGTGTGTGTCGTAAAACTATACAACTATGGTCCTCATTTGTCAGGTTTCAATTTTTTTTATTGTTTCTCCCACTAAAAAATGGATTTATATATTTACCTCGGATTTATATATTTAATAGTCGCAGTTACTGCGATTTTGTTAGAAGAGGTAGCTGGACTATAATTGCGTAGTTTTGCGGTGTATATGTGTGTGTGTGTGTGTGTATGTGTACAGGGTGTTGGGAAGGTCCCGCAAATCATTAAGCGGGTGATAGGTCACCTCGTTAGGAACATATCTAACCTAGTTTACCTTATTCCAAAGTCTAAGGATTTCGAGTTATCATGGTAAGTATGATTTTTGGAAAATTTCCCAAAATTAGGTACTAACTTGTTCATAATATTCAAACAGACAATAATTGGTAAGTAAAAACTTATTTGCGTCTTAGCTTAATGTGTATTCAATCGACAAACACCAATACAATCATCTGTATCCACACAACTAACTAAATGGGGCGTGTTGAATAATTAAAAACTTGTCAAACAATAAAAATATAAGAGGTATTTTTATTTTTTGACAATGTTATTGCTATTTAAAAAAAAATTGCATCAAGATAAGAGGTAAACGAGTTAGTACCTAATTTTGGGAAATGTTCCATAAATCATTTGGATTAAGGTGTATACACAGGTCGTATACACGGTTGCATACACAGGTATACGACCGTGGACTCCGTCCAAAAATGCGTGACTCTAAGTGACGCCTCTATTTGCGCATTCCACCGCGGCGCTAGTGAAGGGGAGGCACTTTTGTTTATACCGCGTTTACGGGGCATGGCATGCACGTTGTGTGGTGACGGTCTCGTATGTACGTGTGGCCTAACCTCGTTTTGGCGGGGTGATTTCGAGTGTATCGTAGCCACGGTTTTTATTCAATACGGAATAACAAAAGTTGAAGTGTCTATATATTGCGATGCCGAAGCGGTGCATGATTCCGGGTGCAGAAGTGGATACATAAATAACCCGGAGCACGTCTCATTATTTAAAATTCCCAATGATGACTACTGATATTTTCTACTACTTTTCTACTACTACTACTACTACTAATGAAAGGAACGCGTGCTACACGTAAATTCCGAATGTTCTTCTTTTCCGTAAACGAAAAAAAAACTGTAATTGGATTGAGCGATAGTTAAATCGGCATATCCATGTCAAAGACGATGAGTATCATTAACTAATGGCTTATCGCTCATGTTTTCGGTTTATGCTTTTAGTTTTCGTGTTCGACTAATTATTTAGGATGTATTAATTTTTCATCACAGCCACGTGAAGTGAAAGACAATTCGCATACGCGCATACATCGCGCTCTGTCGCACATGCCCCCGAGATAGCAGCGCTCCACGCTTTTGCGGCCAGTTCCGCAAAGAGAGGCGTCAGATAGAGGCACGCTTTGGGGTATACGGAATATACGGGAGTGCCCAGACCTGTATATACGGCCGTGAACGAGTTACAGAAACGCGCTACTGCGCGCGCATCGGCTTTGCAACGGTACAACTAGCGCTGCGAGTGACAGAGTAGAACACAAAGAAGTGGTCATTTTACGTAGAAAACATACCAAAAGGTGCCAGTCCCCTGGCCGGAAGACAAAATTCGCGTACTTTTCGGTACGAGAATGTACTTTACCTCGTACGGCTGTTCATATTCTCCTATCCGTACATGCATTCTCGTACGTCTACCATCCCTGAAACCAAGTGCGGAGTATAATCGAAGAGCCGCGATTATCGAAAGTGTTCGCGCTGGACGCTCAGCGACAGAAATCATTCGATTCTTCGGATACCCAAGATCGACTGTGTACGATGTTGTTGCGAAGTATAACGAGTCGGAGAAGTCCAACGAAGGTTTTGCAAGACCGGCAGGGTGTTCCAGAACGAAATTTCCGGCGAATGTGCACGTGCTAAGTGTTGTGTCCAGTGAGGGTCATGTCATGTCACCGCATTTCATTAACAAAGGCGAAAATGTCACACAAGAAGTTTATTTGCATGTTCTGATAAATGTGGTGAAGCCGTGGATGGAAAGTGTATCGTCTGGAAAGCCGTATGTTTTCCAGCAGGGCGGTGCGCCCGCGCACGAAAGTCATTTGGTGCAAAATTGGTTGTCGGACAACGTCGACATGTTTTGGAACAAAGAATTTTGGCCTCCCAACAACCCAGATTCAAATTCTTTGGACTTCCATGTATGAAGCGTGGTTGAAAGGGTCACTAACAAGTACAGACATCAAAAAAGTCGCATCATTGAGGGCCGCTATTGAAGCGGTTTTCGCCGCGATATGGACCGTGACTCATTAAAAAGGGCCTGCGAACGTTTCAGACCGAGAATGGAGGCGGTCATTCAAACAGTAGGGGGTTATATTGAGTAGATGTGTTCTTTATGGCCTAACCAATAATTTAGTAAAAAAAAATTGTTGACTTCTCCATTTTTGCAATGAAGGTGATGTTTCAAAAAAATGTTTAATTTGTCCGACTTTTGTCGCCGCACTATATATATATATATATATATATATATATATATATATATATATATATATATATATATATATATATATATAAGTGTTTCCAAGGACAATTAAGGGCTTAGGCCACAGTAACGGGTATAAAATCATGTGCGAATTTAACAATTTGTTTCGTATGAAAAAGTGAATCACTCATAAAATTAATTACACATCTATTTAGTATGAATATCAAGCTGTTAGAATTTTTTTTTTCGATGTACAAAATGGCCGACTAATAATAATTTCTTTTATCTTTTTTAGGCGCTCCGCGCTGTGATATTTAGCATCCACAATTTTTTACCTAGGACAAAAAGCAAAAAATTCTCGTTAATCTACATTAGAAAACCTAGAGAAGTACGTACAGAAATTAAAAAATATTGTTTTATTCAAAAGTTGTAGGTATATGAATTGAGTTGTAGGTATTTGAATGAATTTTCAGTGAAAAATTTCGTACAAAACTGCTCATAAAATGAAAAGTTTTCGATTAATCAAAAATTCCGTACGTACTTCTCTGCGAAATACAATTAGGAACACAACTCTTAAATTTGAAGTAAATCGAGTGAAAATTGTTGAAGTTATTTGTCACGTCAATTCGAAAAAAGCCGTTTCGAGAAAAACGCGTTTAAAGTTTTAGGTACTCTATGGCCGTGCCAGAGGTGGGCTTACGTTATAGGCTCAAAGTCGGTAAAAAAAAGTCTTGCTATAAATCGAATAGTAACTTATTCTTATGATGATAAAGCACCGTTTTAGCGAAAAAAAAATCAATTTTTTGACAATTCTATTGTGGCCTTACCCCTTAAAGGACAGTTCCGACGAAGGTAATAATTAACACACTTGACGAGGAACGCCCCATGTCCAAGCTAGGTCAACAATCTCAAGCTATGCTATTGAAGTTTGCATCGTTGGAATGCAACGAAATTACTTTCTTTTCCTATTACGCATTTTTTCACCACGTTTAGGCTACGAATATCGCTGGAATATTATTCAAAATCCTCATTCGGGATCCATAACCTAAAAATGCACAAAAATTAACGATCCAACGATGCCAACTTCAACACCATAATTGCTGACCACCCGGCAAGATTGTATCGGTCGAAACAATCCTAAGATTCTCGCTCTCGTTATTTTGTTCTGGAAAAGTGAGCATTAAACGTGAGTATGGATCGAGGTAGGGGCGGTGCAGCGTGTATTTAAGTTTCACGAATATACATCGCGGTAGAATTTGTTCGCGTTGACGAAGCGAGATTCGAACACATGCAAATTGCGAAACGTGTACAAACGAGCAGTGGGCGACTCTCAGGCTTTCCTGAAACGCGTTTGTTCTTCCTCCTTCTGTCCTCTCTCGCTGTTCGCTATTCAGCGTGAACCGAATACGAGAGACGTACGGGCATCCTTATATACAAATTTCTCGTGCTCTCTCTCTCTCTCTCTCTCTCTCTCTCTCTCTCTCTCTCTCACTTCCACGCCCCGCTCTCTTTTTCTCGCGGTTTTGCTCATTCGCCCGTGAGTCGCTGGCGCGCGTTTTAAGGTTGCGTGCCGTGGGGTGTGCGAGATTGTGCTCAACACGCCACTCTCGTTTCTCTCGGTCGCCTGCGAGCCTCCGCGCGCCTGCGCGTCTCTGCCCGTGTATCGAGACTCTAACGCCATTTGTCGACGTCGTTACATAGCCGAGCTAACGACGAGGAACGAGGGTAGGCATGACAGAGTTAATTGTTGAATAGCGCACGGAGAGCGAGAGAAAGAGAGAGAGAGAGAGAGAGAGAGAGAGGGCGCAATAGCGAGTGTGGGTGGGAGCGAGCGAGAGGTGGAGGGCAATCGAGCCGCTCGAATACTAAATACGCGGTAAATAGACACTTGAAAAATTTCCTCGCGCATTAATTGACATTCCAAGAGAGACGCATGCTACTGCTTTGTGTGCCACACGCCGTTTCCACCAAACTTTGATACCATTTTCAGAGGGTTAAAACGAATGTAATTGAACTTTGCATCGTTGGAATTCAACGAAAGTATACATTTTTCGTATTCCCACATTTTTTTTGGTGCATTCCGGCTGTGAAAGGCACTTAAACGTTTTTGAGAATTACGAAAAATTGCGAAAAAAGATTTTTAATAATAAACATGAAAAAATCAAGAATTTTCGTTGTATTCCAACGATGAAAACTTCAACATCTAACAAACGGACCAATACTTTGCGTCTTCCATGGGTTTCACGCATATGGAAAACAGGGAAAACCGGAAAACGTCAGAGAATTTCGTTCCTCTTGGAATAATCAGTCAGGGAATTTTGAAAATTGTCTGCAATTTTTTTAGAATTTACGTTTTGCTAAAATTACGAAAAATGAAAACGACTCGAAAAAACAAACTGAAAAGTATAAAAATAATTAATTTAGTATATTTTTAATATTGATGTTATTCTTCATTGTATACAAAAAATGTTATGTCAGTGCCAAATAGTGAACATTTGAAAAACTAATTTACTCTTAAGCTCTCTATATTTGCATTCGATTTTTCATCGTCGAATAATTGAGTGATAATAATCATAATAGTTACCACAATAATCATGTCATGGAAATACGATTTCCAGAAATTATCGATGTTATTATGCATGAAACCAATAATGACAGTAACGACAAAAATACTAATTTTACAGAAATATTATTTTCGAAAACCGTTAATTTTATGATCCATGAAATAGAAAATGGAAATAGCAGTTTTACGGAAATATTTTTGTTAATTTGTTGTTGAATTCGTTTTTTAACCCTACGTTGACTCACTGGGTCATTTTGACCCGGACGAATTTTAAATAAAAAGCTCACCTTTCCGAAATTGATAAATTTAAATAAGTGTTTGTTGCCAATAATTCGATGTTTTCTGAATTTTCATTATGCATACATATTGAGAAACGTTTAGAGTGCGTCCCTGACTTTTTTTTTAGAAAAAAAAAACCGACTGAAGGTTTGTTAATGGCAGGTATATGAAGTACCATCCAGGTCAAATTGACGCAGTGTCAAAATCGTGGCCAAATATAAGTATATGTCACTGAAGGGTTAATGATAATAATAATCGTTGATTAAAAATATAATTTTCGCAAGCGATGAATATAACTATTCGTGAAATGAATAATAATAATAGTAATAACATAATAATGCTGCAACAATAACAACAATAATAATGATCCTGTAATAATAATAATAATAATGGTGTATAAAGTTTTATCATGTATAAAATAATATCAATTATCAATATTCTCTACATCAATCAAATTAACAATTATCTGACGATTTTTTAGGCAAATTTGTGGAAAGTGGAAAATTTGCCTCAAAAATCGTGAGATAATTGTTAATAACAAATGAAGTATGCAAGTGAATCGGTTAAAAGTTGTCCGAGTTATGTTTTCGACCAACTTAAAAAATGCAGTTTTAAGATAAACGCTGCAGAGCCGCCATTTTGAAATTGATCGCTTCAAAAAAATTATTGTATACAGTCACTGATATGTCTGATAAACACCCTTTTTTGTAATCGTGATTTATTTTGTAGTTTTTCTGGGAAAAAAATCCTTAAAAAGCCCATTTTTTTGGCCTCTAGACTGGCCTAACCCCTGAAACAATAAGCCACCGAAAAATACGCCTCGATCTTTTCTCCCCAAAGCTCGAGCGCCATTCCAAAAGTGAAAAGTTAAAAAACAAAGGAAAATTCAAGAACTAGAAAATGTTTTCGCAACCTCTCGATGGAGATCGTTTGCTCAATTCACTTTCTGCGCTTGAGATTCTTCGTTTTGTACGTGATCCGAGTGCGCGAGCATTTATTCCCCCCCCCCCCTCCCGCCACCTCATTCGGTTCTCTCTCGCTCGGTCTCTTTCTTCTCGCTAATACCGTCAGTTGACTCGATAGTCGTCGTCGAGAGGAACGTCGTTCAATTTACGGCGCCATTTGCGATTGGTAGAGCGAGACGATGGAGAGACTGACAGAGATAAACACGAGTATCAATGGTTGATAAGGATAAGGGCGTAACCGCGCGCGCCTTAGTTCGGGCGAAGCTGCCCTCTTACGACCTTTCGACCTTCCGGCGCCCGCGCACATACTCGCACGTACGGGGCGCCCGCGAGAATGAGAAGTAAACGGGCGCGAGCCGCGCCTCGGCATTCTCAAACTCTCTGGCAGACGCGCTTCTCTCGTTCCTTAGCCCTCATCCTACAGTAGGCCTGCGTATGGATTGTACAGATGTATACGTGTGTGCGGTTTTTTTTTTTACGGTCCCGAGTGTCGCGAAGGACGAAGAACAAGAGAGGACAAAGAGAGAAGTAGCTCTGTCCCACCGACGTATTTCTATTGCAATAATAATAACGAGAGCAACAGTGAGATACGACCGGCATACGCGCCTAGCACATGCTGTGCCTGTAGAGTTTGCTCGAACTGCCGAAGAGACGGAAAAAATAACATTGTATCGCGAGAGAAATTGCCATATTCGTGTAGTGCCTAAATTTTGCCTGTGGCGCGTTGCTTCGATTGGGGGAGGGGGGGGGGGGTTAATTCGCTATAAAAAAAGCATATTTACGATAATTTGTTTTGACGAGACAGTTAACCCTGCGTGTGTATACTGGGTCTTTGAAGGAACAGTCGAAAGTTGAAACTCAAATTTCTCACTCATGAATACACTGGGAAAAAAAACCAATTGAATCAAAAAAAATATATTGGTTGATCCAAATAAATGTGCTGCTGCGGAGTGCCACCGATATATGAGATTGTTACAATACTATAAAATATTGGAAAAAGGTGATTGATTTAAATAACATATTTTTTTTTAAAAGCTCTTCTGTTCTGTGAATATCTACATTGTCATTCAAATGGAATTATATTTTATTGAAATCATTCTATTTACAATCCGTAGATGTTTGGATGAAATAATTAAGCGGTTGCTACAACATTTTTTATTTCGTACAAAAATATAATCAATAGAATTAATTATTTCTTCACTGCATCGAAACGAATATGCCATGGGACGTAAGTTTTTCAATTTGTTTTAAATCTTAAATAAAAAGTGAGTTTGCCAGTGCAAATCATGTCCGTTCCCTAAAAGGGCCACTGTACACATGGCGTAGGTATTATCTAAGGTAAGTGAATGCAGTTTTTTCTGCTTTTCTCGTAGTTTTTCAGTTTTTTCATGGCGAAAATAAATGTTTCACGTAATTTGATGCTGTTTCGGCTATTTTTACAGACTTTCATCTCAAAAACAAAACCTTTTTTTTTTGAATATAAGTCCGTTATTTTTCCATATTTATATAAAAAATGAAGTTTTGCTATATTATTTCTTTCCTTCTTGCATTTTCGGTTTTTTAAAAATTACTCCATGCTTTTTACTGAAATAAGTTTTGTTGTTTCAACAGTCTTTGAAGATGGGTGAAAGAAGTGCATCTCAGGTGATGTATAATTTACGCAACCGTCGCCCTGACATGTTTCACGATGAAGAAAGTTCAGATGAAACCGATGGAGAAGTTCATGAAGGAAACAAAAAAACAAAGTATTCTTGTGCATCGTGCGAAACGCCGGTTTGCGATGATCATAGAACGCACTTTTGCCACAATTGCGCACTGTAAATTCCTATTTTGTGACTATATATTATTATCACTTCATAATTTTTGTATTTTCAACAATAGAAACTCATTTTGTACCAAATAATTACCGTTGCGTTTATTATGACATGCCTGAATCCGTAAAATATTCCCCACTTTCAGGTGCCTAAATAATTCAACTTGTTGGAATCCACTCCAAAGACACTATATATTCTTTTAAAAGCTCATAGTCCAAGCTACAAAAGCCTATAACCGTTTTTTAAAAATATTTGTTTATTGTAGAGTTACGATTTTTTAAACAAAATTCCGTTTCCCCGCTTTTTCGACTATGTAATTTTGTTTAACAACGGTTTTAAACTTTCGACTTTGGCAACTTCTGGGCTTCAAGAAGTAGCCCAAAATGTTATCAGATTTTTTAAAAGCGTAGCGAACTTTGACATTCCGACTGTTCCCTAAAATACCCACTGCCTCGAAAAATATAGTGTACACACGCAGGGTTAAAATATATTTATGTAATTAGTGTATGATAAAAGGACATGTGAATAATGTTCTGTAAAATTTTCATTAATAATTATGCAGAAATGAGCTATCGACAGTCAATGTTCGCAGACGCCTAAAAAAAGTTACATTGCGGTGAACCGCATAACTCATCACTGGATCATCTGAAATAAAAAAAAAACCCAAAAGATTTTATTAGTTGATAAGTTTCTTAACGTCCAATCCGTACTTAGAAATCAAAATACCGATTTTTCATGTAAAAAATCAGGAATTTTGTTATTGTACAATAAATTGAAAATATAATTTTTTTCAACTCGACATCGTTGACTCGTAATTTATATGTAAAAAGAGTGTGTCAAATTCCAAAAGGATCGGTGCAGTAGATTTTGAATTGGAGAGTTCACTGGCTTTAAAAGTGCTAAGGGTGAGAAAGCGCGTTTAAAAGTTTCAAAGATTTCTACACTAGTAAATAAAAAATTAAACATCAATAAACGTGTTTTTTTTTCATATACTTACGTAGAATAATCGATGCCAGGCCCATAAAGCATTCATATGGCAGAATGAAAAAAATACCCCCCCCCCCCTCCCGCTAACGATTCCAGCGATGTAGCTGGTGCACACATAGTCCAATAAAAGGGACGAAAACCAAGCACTTTTTAGCATAGAATTAGCATTTTTTACTGAAGCTAGTTGGTTGCATACTGAAAGTAGCCGCAATGAAATTTTGCCTCTCAACTCGCCCCAACCCTAAGAAATAGGGGTTGAAAACTTAAAAATCGCCGTATCTCGATAATTAATAGCCTGATAAGCATATTCCAAACAAAAGTTGTTTGGAATAATAAAATACGTATAAAGTTATCTGACGACCAATCCCTTATCTTTCAAAATAGCGGCACAAAAATCATTAGATTTGCTTTTGGTTTTCCGCATGTCTTTTCTACAAATGATATGAATCGACAATAACTACGCACCTTTTCATGCAAAGAAATGGTCGTGGATTATTGAGGTGTATGACAAAGTAGAAATAAAAATTCTAGCGGGACCGCTAAAAGCAAGGGTAGAGCGAGGTATGGAGGAGGGAGTAGGAATCATCGCGGGAGCCCTGAATGCCAGAATAGGAAAGGAGGGGGGGATCATAGAGTGCGAAAACGCGGGGGTGGGGGGGGGGGGGGGGGAGCGTGGCGAAGGAAATCAAAAGATGAGGTATTGAACTCAGAAGGCAAGGGTCTGCTGAGATTCTGTGAAGGTTCAGGCCTGACGATCCTGAACGGGACGGAGAAAGGGGACGAGAATGGGGAGGTGACCTTTGTAGGCAATGGGGGGGGGGTCTGTCCTTGACCTAGTTATCTGGATGGAAGACGAGGAAGAGGACTTCGTTCGGCAAATGGAAGTGATACCAAGAACGGAATGGGACAATTTCCCGGTTACATTCACGATCGCTGGGACAAATTTAGCAGGTGGGAAAAATAAGGGGAAAACACGAAAAGAAAAAGGTGGTAAACGGAAGGGCGGCTAGCCTGGATTCAAGAATCAAATGAAGAGTGCGAGGAAGAAGTGGAAGAAGCAAGAGTTTTGGGAACGCAGGAAGACTCGACCAACCAGAGGTGGGAGAAACTGAGGGCGGCAATTTGGAAAAGAGCGGAGGCAACAGGCGTGGTGAAGAAGAGGGGCAAAGAGGCTAGAGACAAGGGATGGCTAGGGCAAGAAGAGGTACAACAGAAAATAAATCTCCAAAGAGCACTCAAAAGATTTCTGAAAGCTAGAAATGTGGAAACGAAGAGGAACCTCAATAAAGAGAGAAAAAAGTGGAAAGAGCTGAAGTGGAGGAGGAGGAAAGAATGGTTAGAAAAAAGATGGGAGGACATTACCGGAAGTAAAAATATGACCGACTGGTGGAGGGTAGTAAAAAAAGTTCAGAGGGGGGAAAGTGTAGCGGGGGAGGATATTGAAAAAGGAGAATGAGAGCACACTTCAAAATACTTATGGGGGAAGGGGACAAAGGGGGCCCAATACGAGCAAGAGAGTTACCATGGGAAGACGAGAACAGGAGAGAGGGAGGAGAGGACGAAGGGCAGTGGAACAGGGAATTCAGTGAGGAGGAACTGTGGAAGGTGCTAAGGAAATTGAAAAAGAGAAAAGTGACGAGCGAAGATGCTGCTACGGCGGAATTTATAAGAAGTCTATCAATACAGGCAAAGGAGGAGTTATGGGAAATATTAAACGGGATCTGGAGAGAAGGAAAAATACCAGGGGCGGGGGGGTGGGAAACTACGAGAATCTTTTCGATTCACAAGGCAGGGGATGAGGAGGACGTATCTGACTACAGAGGAATATCACTACTAAACATCGGCTACAAGATCCTAACAAACTTGATGATAAGGAGAATCTACAGATAATAAGATTGTGACGGAGAGCCAGGCCGGGTTTAAGGAAAAAGGGGGTACGTGTGAACATGTCTTCGTACTCAGTGCGCTCGTAAATAATAGCCTAAGAAAGAAAGGAGGGAAGCTCTATGTGGCGTTCGTCGACTTTAAGGCAGCATTCGACAAAATAGACAGAAACATCATGTTCGAAAAGCTGTGGAAGAAAGGAATTACAGGAAGAATGCATAAGCTGATACGGGGAATCTACCAAGAGACAGAAAACGAAGTCATCACGAGAAACGGAAGGACGGGAAAATTCGAGACAATAAAAGGAGGAAGACAGGAATGCCCTCTCAGACCGACTCTTTTTGGGTTGGTCTTGGACGACATCAACGAGGAGTGGGAGAAAAAAGGCGACGGGACAACAGTGATGGGAGGAAAAAAGATCTACACTCTCAAATACGCAGACGACATCGCTCTGGTAGCAGACGACGCAAAAGCTCTCGGGGATATGTTAAGGGGTCTGGAAAAATATGAGAAAAAGACGAATATGGAAGTTAACATTGAGAAAACGAAGATAATCATTTTTAAAAGAGCCCCCCCCCCCCTTAACATTATTATCTTCGATTAGGCCTAAGAAGGGAGAAGAATGGAAGTTCAGAGGAGAAGCACTGGAAGTCGTAAAAGAGTTTAAATACCTGGGTTACTGGTTCTCAGCAAACAACTCAATGAAAAGACACCTACAAGTTGAGGCAGCGAGGACAAGGAAGGCAGCGAATGTGGTGTGGGGCCTGATGAAAAGAGCAAGGGTGGACAACCTGAAATATAGAGTCCAGCTGATGGACACTATGGTAAAAGCAGGGGCGCTATATGGGGTGGAAGTGTGGGGATGGAGGAGAAGGGAAAAATGGAATAGATGCAAGGGAGATTTATAAGAATGGCACTGGATTTAGCGAGAAATACACCGAACTACCTCTGGAAGATGGAGGCTGACAAGAAAAGCATTGAAGTTGAAGCTAGGCGGAGAGCGAGCAACTACTTGTTACGAATTATGGAAATGGACGAGGACAGATGCCCAAAAATCTGCCTAAAGGAGGAACTCAGGAATATTAAACATGGGAACGAATCAATATGGGGAAGGGAGCTAAGGACGGCTATGGAGGAGGCAGGAGACGGGAGGATCCTGGAATTAATGAGGAATAATAGAGACGAAGTAACGATCAGAGACATTCTGAAGGAAGGAATAGAGATAAAGAGAGATCAGGACATACAGAAGGATTGGGGAGGAATCGACAAATCGTAATTCTGTAATTATTTCAAGTATATAAAAGAAAAATTGGGGAGAGAGGCTTTCTGTGAAGACAAAGACGTTAGGGGTGCCATAAAAGAAGAATCGTAAAGGCTGAGATGCGGTAACTTAGAGAGGGCAGGGAAGAAAGGTTACAGCAATTGGGGATGCAGAGTATGCGGACAAGAAGAGGAGACGTTGGAACATATATGGCAGTGTGGGGAAGCAAGGAGGAAAATTAACAATAAGTGGGTAGAGGGAGTCGGCAATTGGAGAGGGGATGGAGTGGGAGATCGCCTACAAGGCTGGTGGATACAAACGCTGAAAGGGGAATAGTCAAAGAATTGGGAGAATACACAATGGCATTCACGCGACTCGACGTAGCAGGCTGAAAACTGCGCGAATTGGTTTTATATATCTAAACTAGTAGTCGTAGGCATGTGATGGACGGCCAGCAGTTTTTAGGGAAACTTAACGTGATATAGTGCTAGTAGTTATAGTACTCCATATGTATCATGCGGAATGCAAAAAATGTACTGAACACTAAGCTCGTTAATGTTATAGCAATCGCAAGACATGTGGAACAAATAAATCTAAATCTAAATCGACGCACCTTTTTAAAGTAATTGGCACGATATGCGTAGTACATTTTTTTACACCGCAAGCTATCAAAGTGAGATGTTCGAATTGGTTTGTATGAAAATTCCGCATAAGATCTTTTTTCATAAAGATTTATGAAAAAACATTTAAGGTTAAAAAGAAGACTTTTCTAGATAAAACATATAACCAAGAGTGTTTATGAAAAAACGGGTAAAAAAGTTATCTTTTGTAGAAATGGCATGCGAAAAACCAAAAGCAGATCATTTTTATCTCGAAAACCGTCGGACTTTTACTAAATGGCAATTTCAGCATATATTAGGTCATGATCTGACCTATCCACTGTTTCAGGATTATCCATTCATAACAGGGCATCCTATGTATGGTTTACGATGGGCAAGATGGGTTTTTTTCCCTATGACATTGAAGTTTGCACCTTTGGAACGCAACGAAAGGTTTGGTCTAATTTTTTTTTGTTGCCAAACTTGTGTTATCCTAATGACTCGAATATTCTTCAGGATTGTTATAGCAGACCTACAGTTCATGTTGGCAACAAAAGATTTCTGAAGATAAAGAAAACAAAGAAATAAAAAATTGAAAAAGAACGTTCGTTGCATTTCAACTATGCAAACTTCACCATCGTTTTTTTCTTCTAACTGTTCACAAAGGCTTAGTGTGCGTTAATCCGTTGTTAAAAATGGTTGTTTATCTTGGTGCTAAACAGCCGAAAAAATTATATCACCCGTAGCGTAAACTTACCCATCTAACCGCACGTAAAATGACATAGATTAACCCAATTTTTATCTCAGGTGTTTTGTGGTGAAAGAATTTTAAAAAATTCGTAAGGGCTCAGTATAGTCTAGGCCAGGGTTTTCCTGAGGTCCGCGGACATGAATAAAGATACAAAATTGGAGAACGAGGCCTAGGCAATCCGCCGTTAAAAAAGGGGCCAACCATGTTGCAAGATATTTATTTAGCGATCTACAATATATGATATAAAAAATCGATCTTCTATAATAATAAAAATGAGCGAAAAAAATGTAAAAAAGAGCTTTCGGTGCGTTGCAACGATGCAAACTTCAACACCATGATAAAAAATATTCATTATAATGAAAACGAAGAAATGAAAAATATAAATAAGTAGTTTCGTTGCATTCCAACGTGTAAACTTCAACGCCATTCAAAAGCACAACTTTAATAATTCGTTATTATAGTACTTTCTGACATTTTTGTTTTCTTCGTTCGCCTCCGTCTCGCTTCTTTTCGCCGCGCCGATGTTGCGCGGTTCCTCCAAGTGCCCGAAGCGTCGCGAGATATAAAATCGCACAAAGGCCACGCGAATTCAATACGCATCCCCGCAAATGTCATGGAATGTCACGGGGTTGACGCTTCCCCGCAATTTTTTTTCCCCGTGAGCCAGAGTCGAGCCCAACCTACGAGAATTCAGCGTGAATCTCGACCGCTACGTAAGTTATTTTCGTAGATTTCTTTCAAGCGTTTCTTCTTATCCGAACATTTTCGGAATAAAAGAAGAGATATTTCGTACTTGAAAATCGCGATTATTGTCAAACAAGCAACTAAAATATTTGGTAATTCTTTAGATAAGTGACTTTTCCAAAACAATTTTTCTACAATTTCCTCATTTATTGAGTTATAGATGATGATATACAGTCGGGAGAACCTGAAACTTTTCATTAAGAAATTCTTTACGAGCAAAAAAAAAGTTAAAAATAATTTCCCATTTTTCAAAAATTCCAAACAAACCTAACATAGGTGTCGAAATGTTCAAAAATTCCCTATTTTATCACGTGTTTCCGCGAATTTAAAAAACCCATAACTTTTTATATGGGGGATTTTAGCTTTCCCTCATAGAGTATTAACATTTATAACGCAAAAAGAGCAAACAACAAAAAAAATCTAGACTCAGTTTTCGGAAACGTCACTTAAAGTATTAGCAAATATTTAAAAAATAATCCGGTCATGCGATAGAAAATGATATAAGCTACACTGAGAAAAAAAATCATTGATCCAATATCATTGGTGTTATCAAATGAAATTTCGTTGATTCAATTGAAAAATTGTTGGTATAAATAATCGGATTTATTAGTCCAAACAAAACGCTATTGACTTTAATAACACGATAACATTCTTTTTTAAATTTCATTCAAAAGATATATTGTTAGACGAGAACAATATATTATTGAACCTATCTAAAAAATGATCGCGAACAAATTATATAATTTCGAATGCCTTTTCTGCAACGAACAAAAAACGCGTTTCAATTCATAACATGAATATTATTGATTTGAGTACACAAGAAAAATTGATTTTCGCTCGTTTGATTCAGATAAAATTTCCATTGAGTAAATATGTCATTTCATTTTTTTTTTACCATATCCGATATGGATTTTCAAGTACATTATTCGTTAAAATATTAATATTTTATGTAGAAATTTTTTTTTTTTTAAATTAATATTTTATTTAGAAATTTTTTTTAAATAAATGAAATTTTATTTAGAAATTTCATTTATTTAAAAATATTAAGCAAATGTCTGAATTGGTTAAAAAATTATGGAAAAATAAAATTTGTTTCTTGCGCGTGTGGTTAATAAAATTAAACCAAGTCATGGCCGAGCGCCAGTGGAACTATAGGTGTGAGGAAACCCGTAGTTCTCGGGGTAACCGCTAGAAGCCGCATGCGCGCTTGATTCTCGTAAGGGTAGCGCGAGCCGAAAATCTACTTAAACGCCGGAGAAACTTTGAGGTATCGCTTCCTGGCCTCTGGCTAAGATCAAAGTGTAGCATCTGTTATCAGTTAAATATCTGATATGCTCTCTATGGATATTCTATTGTATGTCGGAAATTCTCTCCACTACTATCGTGGATGATCATTCTAATGCTCAATTTTTATTTAACATTTTAAAAAAATTGAAAAACTTTCAATTTTTTTTAATAAAACGAATTCGACCAAACACTCTATTGTGACAATTCTATCCTATTCCAAAGAACTGCATGCGATTTTTCAAACAATTTCCGCAGTTCTCGTGAGTGTGTATTTATTTGAACGAACAATCAAGAAATGTTTGCAAGTGCACATAGAATCATATTAAAAACATGACTTCTCAAATTCACAAATATATTCTTTCGATTGCAATGAACATGTATTTCATCGAATATTATCTTTTTTTCTACCAACGACTAAATGCGTTGCTACAGATGACACCTGTACTTTGTGGCAAAAAATACCATTATTTCGGATCCATATTGTTGATATTTCAATCATGATCACTTGTCTTTATCTCATACTAGTTGCATGATATTGCACTTTTCATATTGTACGGAGTACGAAAATGTTACGTCTCATGGCATATTCGTTTCGATGTAGTAAAGAAATAATTCATTCTATTGATTATACTTTTTGTATGAAATAAAAAATGTTGTAGCAACCGCTTATATATTTCATCCATACATCTACGGATTGTTTATAGAATGGTTTCACTAGAATATAAGTTTATTTGAAGGATAATGTAGATATTCAGTATATTTAATAAGTAAGATAACCAATATATTTTTTGATTCAATTGATTTTTTTCTCAGTGAAATTCGAAAGGATCCGCTCCTTTTGAATTTCACTGAGAAAAAAAAACCAATTGAATCAAATCGATCGATCGAATCAGTCGATTCAAGTGAATCAACTTCACCACCATGGAAATTGCATATTATTCGCACACATGTTTGCGAACAAATATACGAATCTCATGAATTTCGAATTACCGAGAAATACACCCAGTCGTGTATGACCTTCCTACACGGTCTATTTTCTGCATTATGTATATCGAGGTACTATTTTATTGTTTGGGTTTGTTTGTCACTTCCTCTCCCCCTTTCCCCTCTCTCTCTCTCTCTCTCTCTCTCTCTCTCTCTCTCTCTCTCTCTCTCTTTTTCTCTTATTCTTTCTCTATCTGCCCACCGTAACGTCTTTTTGTCGAGCATGCTTTCTCGCTGCGTTTCTCTCGCTCGTAGTTCCGCAATAGTATGCGATAAAGCAGAGCGGCCTTGGTAACGCGTTCCTCCCACCGACGGGCACGGTAGAGAGCGCGAGAGAGAGGGGGGGGGTGGGAGTGCTGCAGGAAAGGGTGCCGCAGAAAGGGAGAAAGATGGAGAGAGTGGGAGATTAGGATAAACGCTGTGTGCTCGTTCACGGAACGCCCACCCCCGCAACGGGTCCCGTTTGAGCCCTCAGTAAATCAGACGCGATAAATCGATCGGGGACGCGCGCGCGCTTCTCGCGAAGCACACCTCTCTCCGCTTTCTCATTCTGCGTGTCCCTCTTGCCCCTTCCCCCCCCCCCCACACTGCCCTGCGACGCTGCTGTATGCTTTTTGTCTGGTCTCTCCTGACCTCGGGTTTTAAGGCTCGTGCACATCGTTTAACGCACCCCCCCCCCTTCCCCACTTGCAATCCCTCTCTATCCTCTTATTTCTATTTTTTATTTCCTCTTGTTTTTCTTCTTCCCCTCTCTTTCTTCGACCTCCTCACTTCTGCAACGCACGAGAGTGGCGACTGACGCAAATGAAATTACTCGCTCCCCCCCCCCCCCTGCTGGAACGATCGATTCGCCCGCTCGGAACTCGTAATCGCGCGCGGGGTGATGGGGGACTCGACGCACCGCCGCACGTAATTTAAAAGTTTGTAGCCTCCAATTTCCAATAGAGTATCCGCATAATTTAATCGGATCCGGGCAAACCACGCGGGAGCAACAAGTATACTGGAAAGTACTTCGCGCACTAGGTACTCTGGAGGCATCGCCAGGTACACCGATGACTCGGTATCCAAAGTGGAGGGAACACATGGAGGGCACACATGCACTTACGCGCCTCTATGTGTTGCAACGAATCTAGTTACTTTCGAGGATAACTCCGGTATGCCTTGGCACTTGTTGTTTATCACGGGCGAAATTACCGAGCGTCTGGTTTTGAACGAAAGTTGGCCCTGTTGTATAGGGTTGAAGTTTGCATAGTTGGAACGCAACGATACTTATTATTTTTCTTTTTCTTTATTTCTGTACTTTTGTCATCATCCAATGTAGTTGAAGTTTGCATCGTTGGAATGCAACGAAAATGAATTTTGTTTTCTATTTCCGAAATTTCCTTTGGCCGATTCGGGCTACGAAAATCAGGATAATATTTTTGGGATTCTTATTTAGCGATTTATAATGTTAATCTGTCAGATATGACTTTGGATATAAATAAAAGATATAAATTGAAAAGAATTTTTGTTGCATTCCAATGACGCAAATTTCAAAGCCATATAATTCAAAAGCTTTTTGGCTAAGTGCGCTCGTGAATTTCTGGTAAGATATTGAATTTTGTATCGTTGGAATGCAGCGAAATTTTTGCTCCCAATTGCAATTTTTGTTCTTTTTATAATTGATTTTTTTTCTTTGGCACATCAAGGCTACGATAAAGTTTTTTCAAGATCCTCATTAGAGACCTACAAATTGACTTTAACGAAAAATATTTTGGATAAAAATAAAAATGGAAAAAAGGGAAATGAAATAAAACTTCCGCTAGATTCCGACGATGCAAACGTCAACAGAATAACTATGACGCTGAAGTTTGCATCGGTGGAATGCAATACTTTCTTTTTGGTTCGTTTCTTATACAAATATTTATGCTCATCCAAAGCCTTTTTTTGCAAATCGAGGTCGTCAATCTTTAATAAGAATACGTAAACACGTTTGAATGATTTGCGCAATCAGCAAAATTCGAATGATTACCCCTTCGTGATCACACGTTCTGGCTATAACACCCGGGTGACAGGGGGTCGTGATGACCCCAGCCGTGTTTTCATCGATTGCCGCGTTGACCGCATCGTTCCAAACGACTCATAAAAATTAAGGATATTAGTTTGAACAATCTAGAACGTGGCATTCTCGGCATTATATTTTTATCGAATTTCAAAATAGCGGAAAAAAATCAGCAAGGGATCAATGCGAAAAAACCCTTTCTACTAAAAAAATCATAACTCTTGCAATTTTTAATTCTTTTTTATAATATTTTACGGTGATACTCTTGAGACATTATAGTTCAGGAACAAAATTGCTCCATAGTGGGAAATGGTTTGAGGATAAAAATGTCGCCTTGGCTGCAAACAACTTATAGTAATTTTCGCTCAAAGTTGCGCTTGGGGTCATTGTGACCCCGGGTGACCGCGAAGGGTTCAAAGGAATTGATTTTCGTTGCGTTCCAACGATGCAAACATCATGCATGACTTCAATGGCTTCTGAGCCGGTTGATTTCCGACGATCCAAACTTCAATGTCTTCATTGCCGGTTGAGGGTGGCAATAATTGAACGTTGCGGGGAAGATGCTCAGCGCTGAGCCCTCGATCGTATTGTGTAGAGCCGTAGTTAACGAATAAACTCTTCGTCAAAGTGAAACGAGATTTCGCTTACGAGATTATAGAATAAATTAATTATTAATGCCTTAGGCCACAGTAACGGGTATAAAATCATTTGCGAATGTAACAATTCTTTTTCGTATGAAAAAGTGATTCATTCATAAAATTAATTACACATCTATTTAGTATGAATATCAAGCTCTTAGAAAAAATATATATATATATTTTTTCGATGTACAAAATGGCCGACTACTAATATTTTCTTTTATCTTTTTTTTAGGCGCTCCGCGGCGTCATATTTAGCATCCACAATTTTTGACCTAGAACAAAAAACAAAAATTCTCGTCAATCTACATTAGAATATCTAGAGAAGTACGTACGGAATTTAAAAAATATTGTTTTATCCAAAAGTTGTAGGTATTTGAACTTAAGAAATGAATTTTCACTGAAAAATTTCGTTATAACTGCTCATAAACTGCTCATAAAATGAAAATTGTTCGATTAATCAGAAATTCCGTACGTACTTCTCTGCGAAATGCAATTAGGAACATAACTTTTAAATTTGAAGTAATTCGAGTGAAAATTATTGAAGTTATTTGTCACGCCAATTGGAATAAAGCTGTTTCGAGAAGTTTCGAGAGGTCTGCCATTTTGTACGTCGAAAAGAAAAATTCTGACAGCTTGATATACTAAATAGATGTGTAATTAATTTTATGAGTTAATCACTTTTTCATACGAAAAAAATTGTTAAATTCGCACATGATTTTATACCCGTTACTGTGACCTAAGGCCTTAAGTACAGTATGGAGGTATTTATTTATTGAGCACAGTGGGGACATTAATTTTTTTCCATCTAGGTAATAGTTTGGCGTGTGCGAACGTCGTGGAATCCGCTCGTTAGCGGGTCTGCATAAGCTTTGGACCCCAAAAACAGGTCGACATTCAATATTTCGCGATGATGAGAGTATTGGAATGACGAGGTCGGGAATTACACACAATTAATACAGTCTTGCCAAGTCTGAGGCTTTTTTTTAACTGAAAAATATTGATAATCAATGACGTAATTATTATTTAAACAAAGTGTCGCCATTTCTGCATGCCCAATTGGTGTAGGTGGCTCTGGAAATGCTGTTGAAGTTTGCATCGTTGGAATAGAAGGAAAATTCTTCTTTTTTTATTCCATTTCTTTATTTTTATTACTTTCAAACGCTTTTTTGCAGGGTTAGTTTGTGGATCTTTAGTAAGCATCTTTAGAGAATCTTACACGGAAAAAAAAATCCTGTAAATGTTGATGGAAATCCCATAAAAATGTACTGTGTCTCAAATCAATAGCGCCTCTCGGTACAAAATCTTCGATATTTGCTACGTAAAACTCTAAAAAGTGCACGCCACGTTTCACACAAAGAACTGTAGGACTATTGAGTTTATGCTAAGCGATCGATAAATTTTCGCAGTGTAAAACTGTGAACGGTAGATGAACCGACTCACGACTTTTTATAATGTGGACCTGTGAACAGTAGATTAACCGCCTCACGAATTTTTACAATGTGAAACTGTAAACAGTAGATGGATCAACTCACGCATTTTTACAATGTGAAACTGTAAACAGTACATGGGCCGAGTTGCGAATTTTTACTATGTGAAACTGTTAAAAGTAAACGAGCGGACCCACGAATTTTTACATTTAAAAATGTTACAAAATGAACGACTTCATTGACAAATTTTTACACTGTGAAATAGCAAATAATGCAGATAGTGAATAGCTTTATATACATCAAGCATCATTATACCTGAAAGCGAGATAGAAAAGTACAAATACAATACTCACTTCGTTTTTTCGTCCTCTTTTCAGCATCAACAAATTTTTCACGGCACTTTTTCTTCACTAACTGTTTGTCCTTGTTCACTGTGTGTGTGTCCGTTTTCACATTGATTATAAATCATTGTCGTTTCTCGAAGACACTGCGCAAAGCTTTACGCCACGAGATCCAAAGGAGCACTGAGTAGATGTCCAGACTGAGGGCGACCACGCGATACAATGTTTCTTTGTTGATTTAGGCGTGCAGGTTTGAACGCCTTAACCCCCGAGTTGACGCGGTCACGCGTTTACAGTGCACATTGTAAAAATTCGAGGTACACGCGGCGTACAGCGCAATGTCGGCTGTAACTTTTACTGAGCGCTTTGAAATTTTTTTCATGTATCATACTAAGAAATTTAAATATCCGTATTAGTATATGAGGTTGAAGTTTGCATCGTTGGAACGCAACGAAAATTCTTATTAATTTCTTATTTTCATTATTATCCAAAATCATATTTTGAAGGTTTGTTGTAAATTGGTAAATAAGCATCGTAAAAAATGTTTTTGTGATTTTCGTAGCGTTAATCTGCCGAAGGAAATTTTCGAAACAAAACAAAACTCATTTTCGTTGCATTCCAACGATGCATTGCACTTCAACGTCATATTAGTATTCAACAACCCGTTATCAAAATATGCTTTGCCCGATTTGTTAAAAAAATGACAATTGAATCTGTAAAAATTAAATCTGTACGTATTGAATAATACCGAGCTACGATACAATTTGCAAGGTGTACACTGCAGTTTTTAATTTAAACTCACACCACATTTTTCAGAAGACAATACCAAATTTCAATAGAATTTAATCTCGTTTTAACAATTGCTTGTTGAAGAATTTTATAGTTCAAATCAGTGATTACCAGTCTAATCTCACTTTTTTTTTGAGGGTACGCGTATATTTTACGCATTGAGTGCAGCGATATCTTATATTTAATTTGTAAATTCGACAGTTTATCGCGGTGATCATTATGGTTTTTGTACAATTTAAATCTGCATTGCCATCGGTTCGAATAGTAAAAAAGCACGTCTGATCCATTATTTTTTCCAAAAAGGGCTGTAACATGATTGGTTTACAGTGTGAAACTGCATTATGTTCATCTTTCCTCAGTAATTTATAAACACCAACTATTAATTTTGACGAATCATTTTTTCCGTGTAGTGTTTTTCATGCTAGTACAGTCGTGCTGTATATTGGAATCGGAAAAAATTAGAAGAAGGCTAGTTTCTTGACAGGTGAGTTTGTAGGTGCCACGGGTGCTAAAACCAAGTTTGCCTAAAAATCGGGGGGTAGGGTTTTTTTTAGGGGATGGGGGTGGATTAATGCCAAACTACAACCCCCACGAGGTCGGCGCCGGGAGACAAAATGTTCAGAAAAATCCGGGTTTTATTTTTGTCCATAGCGCCGAAGTCGTGGAAGTTCATTTTGGGGGTGAAAAAGTGGGGTGAAATTTTGAAAAATCAGTTTTCATTCGATAACTCTTTAGGACAAATTCATACATATTTTGTTCAAATGGAAACGTTGTAGCCCTTGAAGAGACGCGTCGATCGAGTATTCGATCAATCCTATCCAATAATATCTTCACCCCCAAAAGAATTGTTGAAGAATTAACAAAAAAATTGTTTATTGAATAACTCAAAAACAATCGGTTCTTCGGGGATGGATCAAATGTACTAAATGTAGAGAATAATTTTCTCTATATTTTCGTTCCTATGCGCAGCTTTTGAATTTTGTTTTTTCGAACCCTGCTCGGGGTTGAAAATTCAAAATGAAATTCTGGGAAAACTATTGACCGAAACTAAGAGATACGAGTTTGGCGCTGTGGACAAAAATGTAGCTGAGGGTTCAAGCTACAAATTCTTCCACGCCGGCGAATTCGTGCCGTTAATAGTTTTCCCAGAATTTCATTGTGAATGTTCAACCACCGCGAGGGGTTGGAAAATCAAAATTAAAGGGTGGTCCATAGCAAGGAAAACATGGAGAAAATTTTTCTCTACGTTTCGTACATTTGAACCATACTCGAAAAACCGATTGTTTTTGAGTTATTCAATAAACTATTTTTTTTTTTGTTTTTTAACCATTTTTTGGGGGTGAAGATATTATCGGAGAGTGACAATCGAATATGCGATCGACGCGGCTTTTCAAGGGCTACAAGGTTCTCATTAGAACAAAAAACGTACGATTTTTTTCTAAAGAGTTATTGAAGTAAAACCGATTTTTCAAAATTTCGGCCCACTTTTTCACCCTCAAAATGAACTTCCACGACTTCGGCGCTGTGGACAAAACTAAAGGCCGGATTTTTCTAAATATTTTGTCCCACGGCGCCGACCTCGTCGGGTTTGTAGTTTGGCATTAATCCACCCCCATCTCCTTTCATCCCCTACAAAAAAACCCTATACCCCGATTTTTAGGCAAACTTGGATTTAGACCAGAGACTTTTTTGATGCTTTGATAATTACGAAAATGGCAAACTGTAGGACAAAAAGTTCCACTTTCGTCCAAAAGAACAACTTTAATAATTTGTTATTAAATGGATGGCCAAGGGGTAAACCGATCCGACCCTTCAAAATCGTCAGCCTCAACATTCGGCATATCTCCGCCCTTTAAAAAAATCAGTTAAAAAAACCACTATGTAACAGCCAAAACTCCTAATAAAACATACCCTAAGTCTGTAAAATCGCAAAGAAATCTTTCCTCTAAAAATAAAACCTCGAAAATCAGCACATTTTTTCCTCGCTCAAAGGCGAGGAAACTCCCCCCTTGTTAAAAAAAAGATTTTCATTGCATTCCAACGTTGCAAACGTCAATGCCATCTCGACATACGGTAGGGAGACATCATAGGTGGTAATTTCCAGTGACTCACCACGTACCTATACGTAGACTCCCCTACGCCCTCATCATTTCTCACTTTTTGCGTCCTATCGTGAGTCCTCTCACGATACTATTGAAATGCCGTGCATTAGTGTGTATACATGCGCATGTCTACGAAACGACAAAAGGGGCGAGAAAGATTTGTTTGGAGAAGAATCATTATGCGAACGTGCTGCTATCCTTACGTAACTTGGAATAAAGAGCTAGGCCTACCCCCAGATGTACACACACACACACACACACACACGCACACACACACACACACACGCACGCACGCACGCACGCACACACGCACACCTGCACGCACACACACGCACACAATCTCTCTATTTCTCTTCCCCTTGCTTCTCAATTTCTCTATCTACCGAAAGCCACCGTCCCCTTTCATCATTCCCGGAGGCCGACCACCCCTCACGTTCTCGCTTCCTCCATGTGAATGTGTGTGCATTTATGTGTGTGTGTATGCGTTTATGTGTCTGCATTTATGTGTGGGTGTGCGCGCGCGCGCGCGATACAAGTTTATACGCACACACCGTATCAAAACAGCACCCTGCGAAGAGTATACACAGCAACACCGTCGGAGCAGACGGCGGCGAGGTGGCGGAGGAGGGGGTTGGAACGGGGGGGGGGGGGATGGAGACGACTCGATGAGCCCAACATAACAGCAGCTCTTGGTCGCTCCTGTATACATATTGCTCTCTCTCTCTCTCGCTCTCGCTCTCTCTCTCTCTCTCTCTCTCTCTCTCTCTCTCTCTCGCTCTCTCTCTCTCTCTCTCTCTCTCTCTCTCTCTCTCTCTCTCTCTCTCTCTCTCTCTCTCTCTCTCTCTCTCTCTCTCCCACCCCCTCTCTCTTTTTCGCGTGAACGCGCATTTGTCCCCGGCTTAAGGGGCGCGGAACCGTGATAGCGCGGCCTCGTGGCGGCTTGCGCCTCATAAGAGAGAGAGGGCGAGAGAGAGAAGGAGAGAGAGAGAGAGAGAGAGAGAGAGAGAGAGAGAGAGAGAGAGAGAGAGAGAGAGAACGATGGAGATAAAGAAGAGCGAACGCGAGAAACAAGGGTGGAAAGGCCGAGCAAGGGGACAGGGTAATTGTTTGTCCTCAAACCCCCACCCCTAGTGTACTCCTTCTCTCGCCTCGTATCCGTCTCTTCATCCAAGTCTCGACAACACCGGGGCGCTTGCGCGCCTATCTTATATCTATGTGTTTTATTATATATATATATTGTATATGTATGGGGAGTTTTTCCTGACCGCGATTCTTGCTCCCGAGTTTATCTAGTTCAGACCCTCATTTTATCTTTCTCTCTCGGTCTTTTGTTCCCTCTCTCTCGCGTAGCATTGGTCGTGCGCATAATATTATTGCTTCTCTGTATTTCTATTATAAGTATTTATACAGCTATATAGAGCCGTATAGAGCCATATAGAGCCATAGTATTCTTGTTAAACGGGTCTGTATAAACTCGGTACCCGATAAACAGGGCGGTTTTCGATATTTTTTCCGATGAGCGTATTGGGATGTTGAAATCGGGATTTTGGAAACAATTGATCATCTTGCCAAGTTTAAGGGTTTTTTAAATTGATAAATAATGATTAATAATGAAGTTGTTGTGGTTGGAACAAAGTACCGTCGTTGCTGCCCCGTGCGGAAATGTGACCGGACATTGCCTACTTTGTGTCCGGCTTTGACCAAACTTGCCTTGTCTGGTTTACCTGACGGGACCCTCCCATGGGGCAAACAGGGAAGATCGCAAAATCTTTTTTTTTACGGCTTACTCTCTGTGTTTGGAAATTACAATCTTCTGGTCGGGATACATTGCGAGCAAGTACATTTTCACGTAATGCCTACACGGCCAGAACATTGACATGTTCTGAAAAGTGGAGCCTGTCTAGCAGAACTAAAGAAAAGCTACTTTGCTTTTCACCTCATCGAAGATATTTATAATTGATTGTGATGAAACTAATACATCTGTTGTAATTCTATTCATAAATAAAAGCATTGATTTCATCAATGATAATCGACGAGGTTAACAATGGTTATCATAAATACCGGGATTACGATAACTAATGATTTGAGCATAAAGAATAGCCAAATTATTTTACGAGGCAAACAAGTAAAGCAGGTCATTCGTGGTTTTTGAACCCCCTGTCGTCATGTTGGGAAATATCAATGTTCTGGCCGGGAAGACATTACCTGAATGTATTTCGCCAACAATCCGCCAGGTGGCTACAAGCGAAACGCTTCGCGTAAGCAAGGTACCATGGTACTGGGATAAAAGTTCGTCCTGTGAGTTGTACCATGTACAGAAGTGCTATGCTTACAGCGTGCACTTACGCTTATGATTTTGCGATACTTGTGAAATAACCCTTTGCACTCTAGGCCTTTTTGCCTCGGATAGTGATCTGTGTACGTTTTTCTGTCTCTTTGCCTATCAGGAAATGCGAGCAAGCGTATGTATACACTCATACTACCTTAGCAAGTAGATAACCAACAAACAATATCATGTCGAAATACTACATTGAATACACTCCCGATTTTACCTCTTCAAGGATTCCAAAAACGCTGAAACGTCATTTTTAGTTTCCTCGTTTGTTCATGGCTATTTCCCGATGTATTCCCTACAACTTTCCTGGTCATTTACAGCTTGTTCTCCGGCTCGTTCCTGATCAGTTTCCCAGAAAGGAAATGGCGCATCGGGACCTAGCCTGAGACCCGTTACATTGCGAACCTATTCCAGGGTGGAAGGCCCGATCAGGGCCTGATATTATCTAGGGAAGGCACATTGGTGTAGGTGCTGCTGGCGACTAGGGTAATCGAAAATAAAAAATAAAAAAGATAGTTTGAATATGATAATAACACTTTCCTATGATTAGAGGTTTTTTTTATTTTGAAAATTACGAAAATGATGGCATGTAGATGAAAAGTTTGACTTTTTGTCGAAAACGAAGTTTAATCGATTGTTGTTAACTAATGGATGAACATATGAAAAAAAATCGTCCGTTCATATGTTAGAAAATGTGATGAACTATCCTTTGCGCGAATTTGAGTTTATCGGCCGAATAGATTTTGGGATACGACTTGCCCCGTTTTCTAAAACATATAGTTTCGTTAAAAAAAACTTTTTTCGTGGATTCATTTTTTGTAGTCGAGGATCCTTATTGTATGGCCCAAAATTTATATTTAAAAAAAACTAAAATTAAGTAATAAGGCATTCGCTCAAAGTGGGAGTTGCGTTAAAAACCACGTACTGGCACGAAAAAGATCATGGGGTCAAGAGGACCCAGTGTGCAGTCGAAGGGTTAAAACAGTACTCTTTAAGGGGTTACCCCCACTTGCGATTTTGAAAAAATCGATATTTTTTTATTGCATTTTTTTTAAGTATAAGTTTCTGAGAATATGTCCTGAAAATTTCAAGTCGATCCGAACAAAATTGACTGAGATATGAGCGTTGAAAGAGAAGAATCCGTTGTATAAACGACCGGAAATTGAAACTTTAAACGCGTTTTTCTCAAAATGGCATTTCTGAAATCGGTGACCAAGATTACTCGAACACTAATGAACCGATCTTCTTGAAATGTTGCAGGCTTATTTAATACATAAAAATGTAGTCTTTAATCGTTCGATTTTTTTTTCGAAAAAAAATGGCCGTTTTATAGCCAAAAAACGGCTGTTTTTTTCGTTAAAATCGAACCATTAACTTTGCCTGTCCGCCATTTTGTGAAAAATGAATATTTTTTAAAATCCTTCGATTAAAGACTAGTTTATACTTATATTTGACTAAATCCATCTGCATTTTTTTTTCCAGATGATCCACTTCGCCGCAATGTTGGTCACCGCAAACCGTGTATATAAAAACATTATTTCATTGACGGCCATTTGCCACTAAACAATGTAATATTTTTCAATAAAAAAATTACTGAAAGTTCTTCAAGATGTGTTCTTTAAGATGGTATATTGATCAATTAAAAAAGTTTTGTAGTTTTCTTTTAAAAAAATCATGAAAAAGGCCTTTTTTGCGCTACAAGTGGGGGTAACGCCTTAATGTAAAAAAATCAAACCTGCACACTTTCTTCCAGAAAAAAGTCAGGAAAACTCCTCTTTTTTCCGGCCACGAGCTAGTTGTAACCCGTTGAATGATGTTACTTTATCTCTCTATTCTTGAAGGGCTTTCGCCACGAGCTTGACCCCTCGCCCTTCATCTTTGCCCTTCCTGATCTACTACTCTAATCCCCCCCCCCCCCCCCTCCTTCATCTGATCTCGTTGATACGAAGAATGAAAAAAAAAACCTCAAAGCTGAGACTGTTTCTAGTTTCTTCCGAGCTTGTTTTTCTTTCGGAGGCCAATTTTTTTCTTGTCCATTTGTCATTTATGAGAAAAAGAGAGGCCTTGGAGCGTGCCCGGCATGTGTTCCGACAAACACACGAGCCAGTGAGCGCCCGAGCAGTTAACCGAGTGTACGGAACACGTCATAGAACTGGAACGCTGATTATATCGCTCGTGTGGATCTACCGATTAACTCTCTCCCAGCAGGGTATAATGCCCCATTGAAAGACACGCACGCACACTCGCACACTCGAGATACTTTGAGCCTCTATCTTTCGATCCCTGAATTTTTTAAAGTTTTTTTCTTCTCTCTATCGAACTCGACGTTTTAACCTCTCTCTCTCTCTCTCTCTCTCTCTCTCTCTCTCTCTCTCTCTCTCTCTCTCTCTCCCCCCCCCCCTCCCTCCCTCCCCTCAATTTCCCGTATACGCAATTATCATTCCATCTTTGAACCGAACACCGAGACCATGCAGCGCGTAAGATCGCGAACAATCGAGGAGAAAAAAAAGGAAGAGAAATCCGTAGCGTTTCGCACCTTTTGTACCTATAGCTATGTGTTTTTTTCTCTTCCTCTTCCTTTCTTCGCCCTTTTCGTCTGATATAATATGCAAATTGTTTGCACGAAGATGCGGCTTTTTTGCTTCTTCTCTATTCCTCATTAAATGCGAATGTTTCTCTGGAACGAAAAAAAAAACTTCGCCCATTCTTTCACCCACACAATTTTGTACGCAAATGGATAGGGGGAGCGAATGGGAGCCCGGAAAAACGCACCAACCTCCGTAGACGAAGAAAAGTCAGGGGCGAATGCACTCTAAGGGCGCATCGGTGCAACTGCAAAAGTGTTTATATTGAAGTAAGGAATTAAAAAAATCTTGGCGTACCAATCCTTTCTGGCGAAGCGAAACAATTTTTTCCGCATAATTTCTTTTTGTTAAGCTCGCACGGAGAACACTTTTAATCGTGTAAAAATGGTGAAATCGAGCACTGTACCCTAGTGGAATTGAGTTTAAATAGAAATTGGCTTTCTTATATTTACGCAGGAAATTTATATTCTCCTACGGCGAAATGATAGTGTAATATTTTTAATTCAATCTATAATGATTTCTAATTGACATTTGTCTCAAGAAGGTTGGAACGTTAGCAGCAATCGAAAATTAAATTTGAACAAAAATATATGCCATTGTATAGACTATACTGAGTATGCAAATTATTTGTTTTTTTTTAAACCACAAAACGCCAAAGATAAAAAATAGTGTGATGTATTTTATGGTATTGAAGTTTGCATCGTTGGAATGCAACGAAAATTCACATTCATATTTTTATTTCCACATTTTCGATATGACATGACATCTTTTTTGCAAATTTCAGTTGCAAATCTCCCAATAAGCGTCTAAAAAAGTGGTTGAGGGATTTTGGTAGCTAAAATTTGCTAAAAGAAATTTGGGAAAGTAAAAAAAAAATTATTTATATTGCACTCCAACCATGCAAACTTCAGGATGGGCAAGACCCATCCAACCCAAAATTACTTGAATTAATGGATTTTTTTTTCCTATTTAGCACGAAGATAAACCACTTCTAACAACGGATTAATGCAATCTAAACCTTTGTAAACACGATCTTGAGGTTCGCATCGTTGGAACTCAACGGAAAGTAATTCTTTTTCATTGATGAAATTTCTTTTTCATCAATTTAGGCTGTAAAAAACATTGGAACGGTTTCACGTATTTTTATTTGTAAATTTACGACCTCAAGTTGCAAAAAAAATGTTTTAACTCATAATGAAAATAAAATATCAACAAAAAAATGTTGCATTCCAACGATGGAAGCTTCAACGTCGTAAAAATTCAGGACTGCCCTGACACCCCCAACAAGGGTGGATTCCGACCTAGCAATTTTTTAAACGTTTTGTATCGTCTCCATTGGAATTCTGGAGTGAAAATATTCGCGAAAGCGATTAAGGGAAGACACCACTGTAAAAAGTGCGAAAAATTGTTTTTTTTTCGAAACACTTTAAAAAAATCCGTTGATTGAAAACAGTCGAAAATGGGTAGTTATACGGTGGTGTCCGCCATTAAGGCGTTACCTCCACTTGTAGCGCAAAAAAGGCCTTTTTCATGAATTTTTTAAAAGAAAACTACAAAACTTTTTTAATCGATCAATATACCATCTTAAAGAACACATCTTCAAGAACTTTCAGTAATTTTTTTATTGAAAAATATTACATTGTTTAGTGGCAAATGGCCGTCAATGAAATAATGTTTTTATATACACGGTTTGCGGTGACCAACATTACCGCGAAGTGGATCATCTGAAAAAAAAATGCGGATTGATTTAGTCAAATATAAGTATAAACTAGTCTTTAATCGAAGGATTTTAAAAAATATTCATTTTTCACAAAATGGCGGACAGTCAAAGTTAATGGTTCGATTTTAACGAAAAAAAAACGGCCGTTTTTTTTACTATAAAACGGCAATTTTTTTCGAAAAAAAAATCGAACGATTAAAGACTACATTTTTATGTATTAAATAAGCCTGCAAAATTTCAAGAAGATCGGTTCATTAGTGTTCGAGTAATCTTGGTCACCGACTTCAGAAATGCCATTTTGAGAAAAACGCGTTTAAAGTTTGAATTTCCGGTCGTTTACACAACGGGTTCTTCTCTTTCAACGCTCATATCTCAGTCAATTTTGTTCAGATCGACTTGAGATTTTCAGGACAATTTCTCAGATACTTATACTTCAAAAAAATGCAATTAAAAAAATCGATTTTTTCAAAATCGCAAGTGGGGGGTAACCCCTTAAGGTAGAATGAGCGCACGCTCTTGATTTCTATAGATTTTGTTCAAATTTTAACCAGACATTATTCATATCATTATTCATGTTTGAGGGTAATTTCAGTACAGTTAACTATTTAGATTGAGAGATAATGGGTTTTAAAATTGCAACTTTTAACACAAATTAAGACAAAATAATTTTCCGTCAAAAATATTTGTCCCCTATAATAAGAAGACATATGACAAAACCGCATCGTTCCACGTATCCTATGACGTAAGTTTGCGCGGCATATTCAAAATAATACTGCAACACAAATTTTTATTTGGAAGTAATTTTTAATCAAACAAAGTTTTTAATTAATGAAAAGAGTATGTGGCTTCCGGATGGAGGCCGTGTTGAGGATCAGCGTTGTGCCGACGTTTCGCAAACGTTACAGTCTGCATCATCAGGGCTGAGAGCTCCGATACTGAAGCTCTCGTGTCTCAGGTATTCCTTATATAGTTGCAGTCATCGTTCCGGATAGCTGCACCAGCTAATCAGATGTTTTAATTGATCAGCTGGTCAATTAAAAAACCGGGAGGACGGTGTGCCAAATAGGATTGACGTGATATCCTCCATCTCTGTTTAGATTGTCCGGATGTTTTCGGATTTCCAAGCCTTCTCGGTGTTTCCTGGAAAAATAGCTGTTTGATGGGGCCAGACTTTGGGCTTTGTCGAACTGGATGGCATGACCAGTCTCCATCCAATGTTCGGCCAGCGCTGATTGTGTTATATGGCCATATTTGATACACCGTTGGTGTTCTTTGATCCGTGTACTGATCTTCCTCCCGGTTTCTCCTATGTACACTTTACCGCATGAGCAGGGTATCTTGTATACTCCTGGTGCACTTAATGGTGGTCTTTGGTCTTTTGCACTCGGAATCACTTGTGCTAGTTTCTTCTGAGGTTTGAAGATGACTCGCACGTTATGTTTTCCAAGGACCCTCCCTATGCGATCGGTTATGCCCTGAAGGTATGGAAGGGAAGTTGTTGCGGTTATTTGTCCTTCATTCTCCCCATCAGGTGCTGTAACCGTTTTCGGATCAGCTATTTCTCTTTTTAGATTGTTGATCGTTCTTTCGATGTTGCCTGGCTTGTAGCCATTGTCTCCTAAAGCTTTTCGTAGGTGTTCTAGTTCAACCTCCAAGGAGTCTGGTTCGGAGATCGCTAGAGCTCTGTAGACCAGAGAGCTCATGACCGACTGTTTTTGGGAAGGGTGGTGATGGGACGTAGCATGGAGGTATCTATCCGTATGCGTTGGCTTCCGGTAAACTTTATGGCCCAAAGTGCCATCGCTTTTCCTTTGAACCAGTACATCCAGAAAAGGGATTTGATTTTCCTGTTCTATCTCCATGGTGAATTGAATATTGGGGTGCTGGGAGTTGAGGAAGGTTAAGAAATGATTGAGGTTTTCTTTGCCGTGACTTCAAATGACGAAGGTGTCATCGACATATCGGAACCAGGTGGAGGGCTTGTGGGAAGCTTCTTGCAGAATTCTGTTCTCGAAGTTCTCCATAAAGACGTTGGCGATGATAGGAGAAATAGGGGAACCCATGGCTGCGCCTGAAGTTTGTTCATAAAACTGGGATTGAAATTGGAAATATGTTGCAGCTATCCGGAACGATGACTGCAACTATATAAGGAATACCTGAGACACGAGAGCTTCAGTATCGGAGCTCTCAGCCCTGATGATGCAGACTGTAACGTTTGCGAAACGTCGGCACAACGCTGATCCTCAACACGGCCTCCATCCGGAAGCCACATACTCTTCTCATTACATAAAGAGCCGTGAAAGCCTTAAAACTAAAAACTTTTTAATTAGTTACGAATTAACCAACACTTTTAGGTGTTAATGAAGATAACATAAACAATATTGAATATTAATATTTATAACGCAAATCTTTTTTTTTTTTTGATAAAAGTTTTCAACTTTAGGCACACGATAATTTTTTTTTCTCGAAATATTGAACAATACTGTTCTGCAGTGTTGCCATGTGTCTTCTTATTATAGGGGACTAATATTTTTCACCGAGAATTATGCTGTCTTTGCTGAACGTTTTTAGCAAAATTGAATAGTAAAGGCAATCCAAACTTTTTTCACTCTTTCCCTAACTAGTTTGCTATCTAAACATAATTGCTTTTCAAAATTTAAATACAATAGAAGGGTACGACGAATTATGTGACCTGGCTTTCGGTCAATGCAGACCCTGCAGTGTTAGAAGTTGCAATTTTAAAACCCATTATCTCCCAAACTAAGCAGTCGACTATTCTGAAATTTCACTCAAACATGCATAATGATATGAACAATGTCTGGTTAATATTTGTATTGATATCTATAGAAATCAAGAGCGCGCGCTCGTTCTGCCTTAAGGCGTTAGGCCACAGTAACGGGTACAAAATCATGTGCAAATTTAACAATTTTTTTCGTATGAAAAGGTGATTCACTCGTAAAATTAATTACACATCTATTTAGTATGAATATCAAGCTGTTAGAAAATATATATAATTTTTTTTCGATGTACAAAATGGCCGACTACTCGAAATTTCTCGAAACAGCTTTTTTACAATTGGCGTGACAAATAACTTCAACAATTTTCACTCGATTTACTTCAAATTTAAAAGTTATGTTTCTAATTGCATTTCGCAGAGAAGTACGTACGGAATTTCTGATTAAGGAGTGAGGTCTAGTTGGAACGTTAAAAAAGGCCTTTTACCGATTTTTTTCGGCCAAACGATAAAATAATTTACAACAAAAGTTCTTCCGTTTAAAAGACATATAATTAATGTAAACATTATAATTTTTTTAGAGAAATATGTTTCAAAATAAGCCGATACGTATCAATGGCCGAGGACGCTGCAAAAAAAACATTATCTGAAGCCAGCAAAACAGGGGGGAATCTTTAGTTAATGATATAATGCTCCGGTTGAATGAAGGGTTTTGAAAAATTTCCATTTTTCACAAAATGGCCGACGTTGAAAGTCAAAAGTGTTGTTTTGACCAAAATTTCACTTACAAAAATTGACTATAAAAAAAAAATTGTCCAAAAAAAAATCCTTTGTTCATCCGGAAGAAAACTATGTATAGAAGAAGTGATATAAATTTCAACCCGATCGGTAAAGCCGTTCTCGAGTTACATTGATCACCGACTTCAAAAACATGGTTTTGAGAAAAATGAGTTTAAAGTTTTGAGTACGATTTGCATGCAGCGTCCACGGCGTCCTTCAAAGTTATGTATTTTGGCGAATAATGGTCTGATTTACATTCAATGAGTCGGAAAATACTCGTAAGATATTATACTTTTAGAAAATGAAAAAAAAATCGATTTTTAGAAAATTCTAACTAGACCTCCCTCCTTAATCGAAAACTTTTCGTTTTATGAGCAGTTTATAAGCAGTTATACCGAAATTTTTCACTGAAAATTCATTTCTCAAGTTCAAATACCTACAACTTTTGAATAAAACAATATTTTTTAAATTCCGTACGTACTTCTCTAAGGTATTCTAATGTAGAATGACGAGAATTTATGTTTTTTGTTCTAGGTAAGAATTGTGGATACTAAATATCACGCCGCGGAGCGCCTAAAAAATAGATAACAAACAAAAATATTAGTAGTCGGTCATTTTGTACATAGAAAAATATATATATATTTTTTCTAACAGCTTGATATTCATACTAAATAGATGTGTAATTAATTTTATGAGTTGATCACTTTTTCATACGAAAAAAAAATTTGTTAAATTCGTGGCCTAACGCCTTAATAAAAAAAAAAACAGAAAAGAAATTTGTTAATACCGTGGCCTAACGCCTTAATAAAAAAAAACAGAAAAGTAATTTCGTTGCACTGCAACGATGCAAACTTCAGACCCATTACAGACAACGCTGATATCCAACATTACATCTATATGACGCGTTCGAAGCGTTCTTCCTCAATATATATTGCAGGATGCGTTTTCTCCTATAACGAATATTGTATGAATTCTCCGAATCGCTTTGTACGTAGGCGCTACTCTTCGAAACTCGCGCTCGTTTTTCTTTTTCCCCGAGAGTCGCGGTGCATTACCAACGGACAAAAGATTTTTCCCTTTGTTTTTCTCCATTCCCCTTACTTCTCACCCACTTTCTCACCGTCTCTCCCTCTCACCCCCCTCCCTCTCTCACCCTCGCTGTCTTTCTTCCGGACTACCTCTCCAGGGAACTTGTTTTTCGCTCACTCTACACTCCGCGTGCATGCAGCAGTTTTTTTCCTCCTATCGTAGCCAACGAACGTAAGAGGAAAATGCATTTTTTCCGCAGCCACCGTAAGTGCGACGAAAGCACAGACGCGTTCCTTTTTTTTTTTGAAAAATTTTTGGTGAACCTTCCGCGAAGATTTACAATCTTGAAGTTTGCATCGTTGGGATGCAACGAAAATTATGATTTTTTATTTGCTGCAATTTCTTTTGGCAAATCTTAGCTAGAAAAATCCCTCAACATTTTTATAATTTGCTTTTTTTATATATCCATCATTCAAATAGGCAAAGAAAAAAATTCGAAAAAATGAAAAGCCGGAAACGAAAAAATTAAGAATTTTCGCGTGATTCCAACGATGCAGGCTTCGAGAGCATAAAGATTTATCGCATTGAGGTTTGCATCGTTGGAGCGCAACGATTTTCTTTTCCATTGAAGAAATTATTTTCCGAAACTTTTTTTTGCATATTGAGATCGCTAATGTCTGATAAGGCTACGTCAAAAAGTGGGAATGATTTTCATAACCGGAATCGGCAGAGAAAAATACGTCAGTAATGAAAAAAAAGACCAAAAATCCGTTTCGTTCCAACGATGCAAACTTCAATGTCATGAAGTTATTTCCTGAACAAACGAGAACAAAGTTAAGGCAGGATATGAGGCATTCTTCATCAACTGGGCCACTTTTTTTTCAACTTCTCCAATTTTTTTAAAAGTTTGCCAGTTTGAAATATTAGTCCAAAGAAACGTCTGTGATTTTTTTCAAATTTTTTTAGGCGTCCTTTTAGGATTACATTTTTTCATTACGAACACTGTATCTGAAAAAATATTCATCAAACAGAAAAAAAACATAAGAATAAAAACTTTTTATTTTTTCCGCTTTATCGAAAAAAATCAAAATTATAATTTTTCTACATTGAGAAAATTGAAATTTGGCAAAAAATGGGAATAATATTAATTTAAACCTAATAATACACTTTAAATTTCGGTACGAATTTTACGGGATGGCTGTCTTTAGGTACAGAGTCTGCGAAAAATTTCAGAATTGTACTTGCAATGGTTAGGATGAACAAAAATACAAACCCTGCGAAATCTCATAACCGCATATATGTGGTTATGACATTTCGTAGGGTTTGTATTTTTTTTCATCCTAACCATTGCAAGTACCATTCTGAAAAAATTTTCGCAGACCCTTTACCCAATGACAGACGTCCTGTAAAATTTGTACCGAAATCGAAAATGTGTTATTAGGTTTAAAAAAATGTTATTCTCATTTTTTTGCCAAATTTCAATTTTCTCAATGCAGAAAAATTATGATTTTGATTTTTTTTCGATAAAGCGAAAAGAAATAAAGTTTTCATTCTTATGTTTTTTTTTTGTTCGATGAATATTCTTTCGGACCGGTGTTCGTAATGAAAAATTGAAAATCCTGAACGAACGTCTAAAAAATCTTGAAAAAATCACAGACGTTCCTTTTGACTAATATTTCAAACTGGCAGATTTTGAAAAAAATTGGAGAGGTTGAAAAAAGTGGCCCAGTTGATGAAATATGCCTCATATAGACTTTCCGCCATAAAAAAAAGAATTCTTTTTTTTCTTTTCTTTAAACGATGGAACTACATATCTAGTATATTTTCCCAAAGTTTCAACGCGAATTTCGAAAAACTTCAAACGTTATAGCCCGTCAACGCTGTGCCTCACCCCTCGAATCCGGAGCGCGCGCCGCAGGCAGAAGTGAGAGCGCATAGGGGCAAGTAGAGACGGGCAAAAAGTAATTAAATTAACAACTCACAATTACGATTACTACTGTTAATTTAATTACTGTGTACCATATTACTTAAGTAATTACTTATCACAAGTACCTAGTGCAATCTAATTCAAATTCTATACAAACTTCAACAGTGTTTTTCTCAAAACTGCATTTTCGAAATTAGCGTGCAGGATTACTCAAAAACCATTAAGCCAATTAAGTTGGAACTTGGTAGAAATATTTTTAGGCAAATTTTTTCCAAAAATTTGCCTAAAAAATCTTCCGATAATTGTTAATAACAAATGAAATATGCAATATAAAAAAAATCCTACGTACATCCATAAACAATGTATTTTTCAAGATATGTTGAACATTTCAAGTGAATCGGTTGAAAATTATCCTAGTTATTTCCGGCCACCTTAAAAAATGCAGTTTTGAGATAAATGCTGCACAGCCGCCATTTTGAAATGAATCGCTTCAAAAAAATTATCGTATACAGTCACTGATATGTATGATAAACACCCTTTTTTGTAATCTCGATTTATTTTGTAGTTTTTCTGAAAAAAAAAACATCCCCAAAAAGCCTATTTTTTCCGCCTTTAGAGTGGCCTAAGGCCTTAAGGAAATTGGGAATATTTCCCAGTGTTCTCCCAGATGGCTGATATTTCGGCAAAACAAATGGAATTCCGTGAGCATTTACGTTACCAGCGATGTACGCGAAAAAAAAAAATTGTCAACGTTTCGAAATATCATCGCTCGGCAATCGCGAAGAAGAGAAATGCTCGATAAACTGCAACGACATCTATTTCGGCCTGATCGATGCCGGAATTAGAGTCTACGTGCGTCTCTGCACGCCCGTCCCACCCTCGGCGCGTCCCTCCACATATTGCCACGCTACGGACATTTCGCTCGCGAAATCCTCGCATTGACGAAAAAAACCATACGAGAACTCTTGCAGCTACCCTCCTCCCTCCCTCTTTTCCTCTCGCATTCTGCCTCGAACGCGACATATCCGAAAGAAAAGATAATAAAGCGCACCGGCAAATTGTATCGAAGAGAGCGAGAGAGAGAGAGAGAGAGAGAGAGAGAGAGAGAGAGAGAGAGAGAGAGAGAGAGAGAGAGAGAGAGAGAGAGAGAGAGAAGCAAAAAAGCGAGGGAATTCTCACAAACGCGCAACTAGAATGCTACGTGTGCCATCAAAAACGCGCTCTAGAATGGCACAATGAGGACGAGAGAGTAGGAGAGAGGAACAGAAGAAAAGAGAACAGAATATTGGAGAAACGAAAAAAAAAAAAGAAAAAAAAATATACATTTCGGACGATGACAATCGCTAATCAAATTGTGCGCGTCCCGGACTAATTGTCCGCTGCGAATTGTCCATCCCGAATTGGCTATGGAATGAAAATTGAAAAGCCCTCCCTTCTATCCCGCAGCTATTGCATTCGCTGTCTCGTTTATTCCCCCCCCCCCCGTTTTATACTGTCATACACGCGTATACACACGCATACGAACACATGTACGTATGAATGGAGGTTAGGTCGAAGCGTCGTGGGTAAAGCCAGAAACTATGGGAGAAAGGAGGAGGTACGTGAGCCCGCACGAGTGCTCAAAAAAATTGAAATTTTTTTTTGATCGAGCTCTCGAGAGTGCAAGACATATAGAAGTGTGCGCGTCGACGGTAACGATTTAAGGGAGCGCGTTCGAGTGAGTGCTAGTGGGTGGGTGAGTGTACACAGACAAACACACACACGCGCGCGCGCGTACGTGTATATATATATATATATATATATATATATATATATTATATATACACCGGGTGTCCCATTTTTATTTTACACCTGATTTATCTCGAAAAATATTTCCCCGATCGAGTATCGATGAGAATACATTTTTTAGGGTCCACAGGGGGACGTTAATCAAGAAAATATTTTTTAGTAAAAAATTTCAAATGTCCACATTAAGATGACCGCCATGTTTAAAAAAGAATGGGATCCTACATTTTTTTCACCAAAAAAATGGTCAGGCCAAAACTAACAACTTTTGTGGGAAAAGTTTACTGATAACGTTCATCATTTTTAGGTTAAAATACAATTTTTTTATAACTATTTTAGTGCTATGCAGAATGTACCAGGAGGAGGTAAAGTGTTTAACAACCCTAGTCTAAGTGCGCGTGTGTATGTGAGTGAGAGTTTGTTTGGGTTTGTTCGATAATCCTAACAACGCCAAGCAAGGATTAGGTCTCTGCGGCTCGTCACTTCCCGTTACCGAACAAACTCAAAACTCAAACACACACACACATGGTATTGAAGTTTGCATCGTTGCGATGTAAACTTTAATACCAAACAAACGAAAATTCTTCTTCATTTTTCCATTTAAAAAAATTATAATTACTATCTAATCTCTTTTTTCAAGTTTCGGTTATCAAACCATAATCGAGAAACTATAATAAAAATATTGTAGTGATTTTTGTAGCTTAAATGAGCCGAAAAACAATTGTGTTATACGGAAAGAAAATATTTTCGTTGCATCCCCATGATGCAAACTTCAATACCACACGCACATTTGGGTTTGTTGGATAACGGAAGTGACGAGTCGCAGAGACCTAATCCTTGTTTGGGTTTGTTTGGGTTATCGAACAAACCCAACAAACTCACACCCACACATACGCGCAGACTTACACGAGGGATGGCAAAGACTTTACCTCCTCGTGGTAGATTCTGGATAATGCTAAAATAGTAAAAAGTGCTTTAACCTAAAAATTATGAACGGTGCAAAAAACTTTTCATACAAAATTTGTTAGTTTTGGTCTGTCAAATTTTTTGCCGATAACAAATTCATGATCCCGTTTAAGAAAAAAACATGTTGGCCACCTTAACGTCGCCATTTTGAATTTTGGACCAAAAAAGATTTTTTTTTAACGTCCCCCTTTGGACCTTAAAAGTTTTATTCTACTGAATACTTGATCGGAGCAGTTTTTTGCGAGATAAATCAGGTGTAAGATTAAAATGGGACACCCGGTATATATTTATGTATGTGTGTGTGTTCATATAGGCAACATGCCAATTCCATCTTCTCGTTGTGGCGGATTGCTTCCCTGCGAAAACGCGGTTTTACGTCATCAACGCGAAACACCATACAGTATGAAATATGAATGCATTTATAGAAAGATACGGGAGTTTTTTTCTTCTTTTTATCAAGCAACGAGAGTGGCTTTTGCGTGTGACTGATTCCCGCGATGTGACGTTCGCACAATTCGAATTTTAAGGTATTCCTTGCACGAATCCGAATATTTGACAATTAACTGGTATTCGTCTACAATGAAATAAAATGGTGTTGAAGTTCGCATCGTTGGAACGCAACAAAAGTTCTTTTTTACATTTTGTTTTGCATATTTTCATTATTATAGAAGATTTTTTTTTTCAGATTTATATCGTAGATCGCGAAATAAATATTTTGAAAAATGTGTCAAAGGCGAGATCTGGCGAAAGAAATTGAAGGAACTCGGAAATATTAATTTTCGTTGCATTGAAACGATGCAATGTTCAATCTTATGAAATAAAAAAACATCCCATTGTATTGGTAAAATTTCGAGCCCTTTTGCCGAACTTTTAACGAAACATTAAAAGTTGATTAATTCAAAGTTGCAAAACTTGAAACGTCGTCTAATTTATACGCCACTTTACGGAGATGACACGCTGACCACATTTCTATATGGGTTGAAGTTCGCATCGTTGCAACGCAACGAAAATTGATATCTCTGAATTCGTTTATTTTTTTTTTGACAGTTTTTGCAATAAAATTCCTTTGACCATTTTATAATATATTTATTCACCCAGATAGACAGTCGTGATGATCACGACTGTACGAATGTACAAAATGCTTTGTGCATTCACTATATTAAATGAGTTCACGGCTTTGCATCATGACATGTAGTCAATATGCTGTAAAATTTGCTTCATCAATTGCGTGCACGGCGTGACGATCACGACTGTCCATCTGGGAATTGTTATGCATAAAAAAAAACAGAAATGGAAAATGAACAAAAAAAATCATTGCATTCCAACGATGCCAAACTCCGTCATTCATTTTCCCACTTCACTTTCTGTCCACTTCTTTCGACAATTTCTTACTCATTCGTACCACAGATTTACGACTTTGGCAAAAATTAGCAACAAAAAGGCTTTGGATATGCATAAAAATAAAGAAATGGAAATAAACGAAAACAACAAACGTCAACGTCATAGCATCAGAAGCAACGAAAATTCATGTACTAAAATCGTTCCCTCGTCATCGCTCAATTTTTTCACATTTTTGCTCTACGAGACAACATTTTTTTCACGATGTCCCCCAAATTTCGCTATCGAAATTTGCAAAAAAATATTCCAGGTGATACAAAGAGCGACGGTGGGCAATACCCTGTACACTGGGCCCTTCGGCAGTGGTAGACTGTCCAGCGTGGGGTGAAACTTGAGCAAATCGTAAAAACTCTGAAAGGGTATACGAAGGAGCATTCGGGGAAAAGAAAACAAATGTTTACGCTCGTGAGGGGAACTGTAAAAATATATGTGTTTATTGATCGTAAATTCATGAATTTATAATCGTGCGGAACGGCGCGTATAAATGTGAGAAAGAAAAATGGGAAAAATGTATGGGAAACGTGGCGGTACGAAAAACCTGGGGGGGGGGAGGGATGAAAATTGCGACGACTCTCGTTCTCCTCGTTCGTTTTGTCCTTTCTCGAACGAATGGCAATTTCGCACGCCTTCCCTCGATGATGAAATCGTCGCGCTACTGAAATTCTCGTACGCGTATGTACTTTTGTCTCTTATTTTGCTCTCTCGTACGTGTTCACCACCAATTCTCCATCTCCAACTCTTCGCGCTTCTTCTTCTACTCTTTTTCACTCGTACATACCATCCTCGCGGACTCGCGGAGTACGACCTTGCTTCCGGCTTCCTCGGGCTCACTGAATATTCATGTCGACTCTTTTTTCAAAATCTTTGTCCCTCTCCTCTCTCCCTCTCTCTCTCTTTTTTTCTCTCTCTCTGCCCTTTCCTTCCACTACTCCACTGACGAAGCCGTCAAGCGAGATAGGGGGTGGGAGAGAGAGAGAGAGAGAGAGAGAGAGAGAGAGAGAACAAGAAGCAGGGAAGGGGGGAGAAAAAGGTGCGGCTTTGCTTTACATTCGCGCGTCCATTAACGCGATTGACGGCGTAGAAAATAACAAGAAAAGACGAATCGCGTGAAAGAGAGAGAAAGAGAGGGAAAGGAGAGGAAGAAAGAGAAAAAAGACAACAAGAGTTAAAGGGTCACGGTAAACCAGGCATGAAACCGCAATGACGGAAAAACTTTATCAAAATACGATTTTTTATAGCTCAATTGTTTATTGTCAATGAAAACATTTCGTGACGGCAATAAAGTTCAGTCCTTTCGATAAAATGCACCGCTTGATGGTTTTGGAGTTTGCATCCTTGGAAAGCTACGGAAATTGTTTTTTATTTATTTCATTTTTCTTATCATTCTAAATATTTTGTACCGAATTAGAGTTGTAAGACGTAAAAAAAATTTTAATAATGCTTTGGTAATTCTTCTAGTGTGAAATTGCCAAGTAATTGGATGATAACGAGTTAAGGATAAAGGAAAATGGTTCTTAACGCGTAATTTCTTAAAAAATAATTGACGTGACTAAAAAAAAATTGGCCTATGATAAAAAAAAATTGACGGATTTTGGATCCAGATCAAATCTGGAACCGGAATCCGCTTCTTTTTTTTTTATTAGTTCGTTTCGGGATTATAAATTGATACGAGTTCATCTGTGGATAGCCCGCGGTAATCTAAAGTGTCGCGCGTAAATTCACACCGCAGTCACGCGACCGCATTTATTGATCTTGTTCCGCCTATATTCTTACCAGCCTTTCTCGGACCAAGTGGACGACCGGAATAAATAGGGAATTTTTTCACGATTATTTGTCGTGAATCGTTTTTACTGCGTGCAGTCATTTCTTCTCGCTCTTTTGTTTCTCTCTCTTTTGCATCACTTTAGCTATTATTGCTAGCACAACTGCATAATAACTTCACAGTTTGGTTTTAAATTTTACCATTTTTTTTTCAATTTTCATCGATTCTTCTACAATTTTGCTCGTCTGCATTATTTATTACGTGCTTAATTTCGTTTTGTATTTTTTGTCCGTAATTTCTTGCGTTTTTTTAATTTTTCCATTATTTTGGATGCGATGTTTTTTATATTGCTCTATTATGTTGCGTTTTTTAATTTCACATTATTTCGGGTAAATTGCTTTTTTGTTTTTGATTATTTTCAAAGCGATTTTTTAATATTATTTTATTGTGTTGTAATTTTTTTAATTTTGTTAGATCTGTGCGATCTTTTGACATTTTTAAAATGATTTTGTACACGATTCTTATGCATTGCATTTTTTGAGTGATTTATTCTCTCTCTCTCTCTTTCTCTCTCTCTCTCTCTCTCCTGCGTTTTTTTTTAATTTTCGAAAATAACTTTGTTCGTGATTTGTATACATCTTTTATTATTTCGTGCCTGATTGCGTTATTTTGTATTATTTCTTTGTATGCCACTTCGTGCTTTATTATTCTAAATGTTGGCTTCACCGTTTACCAGAGCATAATATATTTATCCACTTATTTTTCTCTCGCCCTTGCTCGCTCGGTCTCTGATGTTCTCGTAGTTTACGACACTGAGGGAGAAAGACGAAGGGCTCGAGCGAAGGTGAACGGTGAGGGGTGAACAGGGAGGGATGATGGTGGTGGATGGCGGTGGCTGTTGGTGGTGGTTGATACCGCCTCTGGCTCGACGAGCTTTACGAACCGAGATCCCTGCTAGGCCGGGGGAGTTTGAGGGTAAGAACGGTATGACAAGCGTTTGATGAGGGGACCAATACCGCCCACTGAAATCTTGTCTCGCAGTGGCTCTCACTCTGTACAACTCCATCGAATTACACGAATCCCTTCCCTTTAACGGGTCAGTTTTCAATATTTTTTTCCCATGAGAGTTTTGGAACGACGAGGTCGGGATTTTACACTAAATTGACACATAGTCTTGCCAAATTAGAGGTTTTTTTTTCATTGAGAAATATTGATAAACTATCGCCAAAAACTCGCAGTTGTACCACAGCATCTCACTCCTGTACGGATATTTTGTTAATAACAATTGTTAGCAATTCGAATTAGATTCAATCGATCGAAGTATTTACAGAATAGATTTAGGATGTAGAACTCTCTGAATTTCAACTCTGGCATGGTCAAATTTGCGAAATACAATGCGATGATTAGATATGTAATCATTTATACACTCAATAACTCTAGATATCTTATATAAACTGGTCCACGCGTGTAAAAAATTCTAAAGATTCCCCAACGACAATAAAAAGGGGGTCACCGAATGTTGCAAAAAATGTTAATGATAAAACTTAAAAAAATGTGACTAGCAGAAGAATTTTCGTTTCCGCGACATTTTCAGAGAAAATGTTAACATGTATAGATCTACTGTATTTGCGCGAAGTTTTTTTTATTCCAGTTTATCGTTGGGTATAATGATTGACTAAGTTATTTTAACTAAGTTTCATTAAGTTTAATTAAGTATGTAAGAGAACAATAAATAGTTAACTGGGAAAATGAAGGACGTTGGAGTTTGCATCGTTGGAATGCAACGATTTTTTTGTCCATTTTACATTTCTTCTTTTTTACGCCTATGCGAAGCTTTATTTTGCAAATTGAGTTCGTGAATCTCCAATAAGAATACGTAAAAATGTTTGAGTGATTTTTAGAGCCAAAAGAAAGTTTGAACAATTAAAAATAATAAAATTTCGTTGCACTCCAACGATGCAAACTTCATCATTTCTACTCTTATTTTCGTGATGTTAAAGTTTGCATCGTTGAAATGCAATGAAAATTCATGGTTTTTAATTGTTCGAACTATTTGTCGGCTCTAAAAATCGCTTAAACGTTTTTACGTATTCTTATTGGAGATCTCCGACCTCAATCTGAAAAGAAGGCTTTTGTTATGCATAAAAATAGAGAACTGGAAAATGAGAAAAAAAATCATTGCATTCCAACGATGCCAAACTCCGTCATTCATTTTTCCAGTTCACTTTCTGTCCACTTCTTTCGACAATTTCTTATTCATTGTTACCACAGCATCTCACTCCTGTACGGATATTTTGTTTATAACAATGATTCATAATCATTGAGGATATAAAAAAAACCAGAACTATTTCGGAGCTTCTGTGAGGGACCTCTTTGAATTTCAACTCTGGCATGGTCAAATTTGCGAAATTCAATCAGATGATTTGATATATTTTGCGAAGTTAGCATCAAATATTTTCAAAATGCGTTTGTGATACGGAAATCGCCGGAACTATTATCAAAACTTATCAAGAAGCGTAGAACTATACGGGATGCCACTTTATCTGGAGTTTATTTATGAGATACTAACTTCACACAGGTATAAACTATGGAGTGATTATTTAAACAAATTTGATTAAAAGATGTAGTAAAATATATTTTAAGACTTTTCGACCACCGAAACCCACCCTTATGGAGGCCGGAGGGGCGAGGGGGTTGATGATGAAAAAGATAAATACGCGTCGATAAGAATGTCGGGAAATAGATTAGATCGCCTGATTAAAATTAGTACTAATCGGTGCGACAGAAAACGTGACATTGTGACATTTTTCATTCCTCGCGAAAATGGATTTTTCATTCCTCGCAGGCTCTTATTCGAGGTAAAATCGTTTGGTAGTCACGAATTGTCAAGTCCCATTCTCGTCCGGGCAACTCGGTTGGACTACTAAATTCAGATTGGTTCTCATCGGTGGAACAACATAAGACCTAAATTGTGACATTTTTTCTTTTTTTTTTCTAAAATGGATTGGGCAGGCTCTTTTTGAATAAAAAATCGTTAGTCACAAATTTTCAACAATCGGGCAGGCTCTTTTTGGATCCAAAATTGGTAGTCACAAATTTTCAAGTCCCGTTCTAGTCCAGGCCTTATTTAGCTCGCGAAATCGGAAATGGAAAGCTGTGAAGAAAAAAGATCGATTTTCGACTAGAAAAACCACTTCAGTCATTTGTTATCAATAAAAGGATCAATATACTTAAAAAGTCATCCGGTCACACGATAGAAAATGTTATAAACTATGCTCTGTCCGAAATTGAAGTGAATTGGACGAATAGATTTTGAGGCACGACTTACAGTGTTACACAAAACACAGTTTTGAAAAAAAAAACGCAAACGAAAACGAGTAAATCGCAGCGGAGAGTTTTGCCGTAGCGTAGTGGGTGAGCCCTTCACAAAAATCGTCATAACTTGGTCGATTTTTTGGAATTTTCGCAAAATCTTCGTTGTAAATTAAAATCAAGACCCTAGACTATAAACTTGTTTAATAAAGTAAACGGAGTTCCAACATTTCAAACTTGTGTAGGTCCCTTAAATGATCGAAAGCACCTTTCGTTTTTTTTTTAAATTCTATCGTGTTTCGTATTGCTTTTTGTTTTACTCTAACAAGGAACATCCCTCAGTCGTCGTCCTTCGATTTTGTTGAAACTTATATAGGTTATGAAGCATGGAAAACTAAGCAACACGAATTTTTTTATCTGCGGAAAAACGATTTTAAGGGGTGAAATCAGCCCTCGAAGAAAGGGATGTCAACGGGTAATATTGCAGTTTCACCCATAAGCAGTCTACCGGTCGCAATTAAACGAAAACGAAAATTCTTCTAATCCGAAGCGATAAAAAAGGCTTTGCCCCGCCGAAAAAAAACTACTTCATACCTTCCAATAAACAGAAACAATTTCATCAATTTACAATGGAATTATTACATTGTTATGTAAAGTACCTATTGTTGTATGATTTTCATTAAGGGCGGGGTAAAGTATTAAAAATTTTTTTGTCATTTTTTTTTTTAATTTTAAATGAATGCATAATATATCAAGAATATTGTGTTAAAATTTCAAGTCGATCGGAGTAAAATTGACGAAGTTATGAGTATTTGAGCGTCTATTGCTCCATGCCGTTCTCTTCTCTTCTGCGTTTTTCAAACTGTTTTTCTGAGACTTGTCATATTTGAAGTCCGTGTGCACGATAACTCAAAATCTACTGGACCAATCGCTTTGAAATTTTGCACAGTACTTCTTCACATAATTCACCAGGTACTGTTGAGAGCTTTTTTGTTTTTTTTTAATAATTACTAATTTTTCAACAACAAATTAGCCGATATTTTTAGCGAAAATCGAGTTTTTGGCTCCCAAGTGCTACGAAAAATCGAAAAATCGAAAAAAAAAAATCCTTCCGTCATTACCTCGAGAAACATCTCCTTTAACAAATGCATTTTGATTTTTTTGTTTCAAATGATTCTGTTGCGAGTTATGGTGCACACCGCAAACCAACTTTTTTTCGAGGCGCCTCCGGGGTTTAATTTTCACTCGCTTAATTTTGAATATTTTGCAATGCAAATTTAGGAGAATGTTGTTCAAATGTTACTTTATTATATGTAAATTTTTCAATAAACGAACACTATTCGTTACGCCAAAAAAAAATCTTAAAAACATGCCTTTTTTTCGCCGAATTAACTTTACCCCGCCGTTAAAAAATAAACATAAAATCAGGATTTGCTTATTTTAGGGTTCCGTAAAATATTTAGTGTTTCAAAAAAGTTCCGTCGCCACAAAAGTTTGAAAACCGCTGCACTAGAGAGTTATCGCAAAAAAAATAATTAAGGGGTGAATCACCTTCATTCGAGGGCTTGTTTCACCCCTTAAAACCGTTTTTCCGCCAATAAAAAAAAATACGTGTCGCTTAGTTTTCAATGCTTCATAACATATATAAGTTTGAACAAAATCGAAGTATGACACCTGAGGGATGTTTCTTGCAAGTACATTTCAACCTATTCTATATTATCTTAGTCTGTTTTATCTCCTCTATTTCACTTCACCAAAGTGTAGTCGTCCGGATTTCCGGTATTTTTAAATCGTCGCATTTTTCAGGTGCGCTTTCGAATACGAGAAATTCCTCCGTTAGATTGGTTGCCTCGTATTTATTTTTCGTGGTTTTCCTTCGCGCCATGTACACCACCGCAGTGCCATTTTTTTTATTTCGCTCTTATTTTTTTTTTTTTTTTTCATTCCCTTGCATCGGAGTTCGTAACCGGTAACGATTTTCGCCAGGTTGAAAGCCTCTGGCGGGGCGGTTGGGGGGTGGTGGTGAGGGTGGAGGGTGAGATGTGTTGTTGGATCGTGGACAACACCCTCTTGTTGTATATATCGAGCTATCCTGGTTCGTTTGGCAAGTCTCGCTGCCCCGACGAGACACAATCATCCCCCTTTTCCTCTCGCCTAAACGGTTCTCGAGCTTTACTTTTCTCCTGCCCCCCTTTCTCTCTCTTGCTCCCGCTTGCTCTCCATAAACAGCATCCCTGTTCTTCTTGGCTGTTTTATACGCGGACGAGGTCTCGTAAGAGTATTGCCTGGACCGCTGTACAATTCACAACCAAAGGTGAGGAGAGCGAGAGAGAGAGAGAGAGAGAGAGAGAGAGAGAGAGAGAGAGAGAGAGAGAGAGAGAGAGAGAGAGAGAGAGAGAGAATAAAGAACAGAATATAAAATCGAGATAGCAATATATATGGATGCGGAGGGGTGATTTGAAGATCCAACTTGGACGACAGTTCTCATGGTAGCCCATAGTCCCCATATTTAACATTACATACATCGTGATGTCTTCAAAGTCACCTTTAAATAAATGTAAGGCTGCGTCACATCTGACCCGACGACTAAATATCCGCGACAAAATATTCTCATGACAAAACATCCGCGAGACAAAATCCTAAATCTCGTCCACCACATCAACGGGGTCGCGCGCAAAACACCTTTGTGGGGTGTGTGAGATAGTGGGGTGGGGTCATAATACGAATTATTTCATTGCACCCAAACAAACAATGATCTTGAAGTTAGCATCGTTGGAACGCAAACGAAAAAATAATACTTGTTAATTCCTTTAATTTCCTTCGGCAAACTTTCCGTACTAAAATCCTCCAACCATTTTTCAATATATTCATTCACCGATCTACAATATAATCCTATAAAAGTAAAGATCTACAACGATAAAAATATGGAAAACAAAATGTAAAGAAGAACTTTCGTTGCGTTCCAACGATGCAAACTTCAACATCATAACAAGCAAACCCAAGCGGGCAAACCCAAACGAACAAACCAATACAAACAGACACCAACGAGCAAAGCAAAACAAACAAACCCAAGCATGTCCGTCACATATGAATAATTTTCCTCCTATCTGTGATGGAATACATTTCAACGGCATGACTGTACACTTGACATGGAAGAATTTTCAACGGCGTGGCTGTATGCTTTAAATTGTATATAATATCGGCAGATATTTTGTCATGAGGATATTTTGTCTTGAGGATATTTTGTCTTGAGGATATTTTGTCTTGAGGATATTTTGTCTTGAGGATATTTTTTCTTGAGGATATTTTGTCTTGAGGATATTTTGTCTTGAGGATATTTTGTCTTGAGGATATTTTGTCTTGAGGATATTTTGTCTTGAGGATATTTTGTCTTGAGGATATTTTGTCTTGAGGATATTTTGTCTTGAGGATATTTTGTCTTGAGGATATTTTGTCTTCAGGATATTTTGTCTTGAGGATATTTTGTCTTGAGGATATTTTGTCTTGAGGATATTTTGTCTTGAGGATATTTTGTCTTGAGGATATTTTGTCTTGAGGATATTTTGTCTTGAGGATATTTTGTCTTGAGGATATTTTGTCTTGAGGATATTTTGTCTTGAGGATATTTTGTCTTGAGGATATTTTGTCTTGAGGATATTTTGTCTTGAGGATATTTTGTCTTGAGGATATTTTGTCTTGAGGATATTTTGTCTTGAGGATATTTTGTCTTGAGGATATTTTGTCTTGAGGATATTTTGTCTTGAGGATATTTTGTCTTGAAGATATTTTGTCTTGAGAATATTTTGTCTTGAGGATATTTTGTCTTGAGGATATTTTGTCTTGAGGATAATTTGTCTTGAGGATATTTTGGCTTGAGGATATTTTGTCGTGAGGATATTTTGTCCTGCGGATATTGTGTCGTCGGATATTTCGTCGCGGATATTTTGTCGTCGGGTCAAAACGCGTGTTACCAAATATAAGCACATTTATACAGAGGTCATTTCATGGACCTTTCAGGACCCAAAATCTACGATATGTTTGAGCAATAATTATGTTGCTGAAGTTTGCATCGTTGGAACTAGAGCTACCACTTTTTCGCCTGTTCGGACTACCCGAACTATCCGGTCTTGACGAACTCGATACTTCAAACCCGTCCAGCCGGATTATTCGAATAGTTCGAGTACTCGAATACTAATAATATCCGAACTACTCGAACAATTCGAATAGTCCGAGTACTCGGATACCCATTTATTCGAACTGACCGGACTGTTCGGATAGTTCAAGTATTCGGGTAGTTCGAGTGTTTATTACCCATTACAGTGTAATGGGTAATGGCATTTTTTTACATTACAAAATCCAATGTAATGAGTAATGGAATTTTTACATTACTTTTTCGCGTTGACAGGGAGAGAGAGAGAGAGAGAGAGAGAGAGAGAGAGAGAGAGAGAGAGAGAGAGAGAGAGAGAGGATGGATGGATGGATGGATGGATGGATGGATGGATGGATGGATGGATGGATGGATGGATGGATGGATGGATGGATGGATGGATGGATGGATGGATGGATGGATGGATGGATGGATGGATGGATGGATGGATGGATGGATGGATGGATGGATGGATGGATGGATGGATGGATGGATGGATGGATGGATGGATGGATGGATGGATGGATGGATGGATGGATGGATGGATGGATGGATGGATGGATGGATGGATGGATGGATGGATGGATGGATGGATCGATGGATGGAAGGATGGATAGATGATGTATATATAGGTGGATGGATGGATGGATAGATGATGTATATATAGGTGGATGGATGGATGGATAGACAGATGGATCGATGGATACATGGATGTATCGATGGATAGATGATTATATATAGGTGGATGGATGGATGGATAGACAGATGGATCGATGGATAGATGGATGGATTGATAGAGCGATGAATAGATGGATAGATGATGTATGTATATGTGGATGGATGGGTGGATAGATGTAAGGATGGATGGATGGATGGATATATGAATGGATAGATGGATAGATGCATTGATAGATATATGGCTGGATGGATGGATTGATGGATCAATGGATAGAAAGATAGATGAATGGATGAATGGATGGATAGATGATGTATGTATAGATGAATGGATGAATGGATGGATAGATGGATGGATGTATAGATGGATGGATGAATAAATAGATAGGATGGATAGATGGATGGATGGATAGATGGATGGATGGATAGATGGATGGATGGATAGATAGGATGGATAGACGAATAGATGGATGGAAGGATGAATAGATGGATGGATGGATAGATGGATAGATGGATGGATGGATAGATGGATAGATGCATAGATAGATAGATGGATGGATGGATGGATAGATGGATGAATGGATAGATAGATGAATGGATGGATAGATGGGTGGATGGATAGATAGATAGATGAATGGATGGATCGATGGATCGATGGATAGATGGATAGATGAATGGATGGAGCGATAGATGGATGGATGGATAGATGGATGGATAGATGCTATATGTATAGATGGCTGGATGAATAGATAGATAGGATGGGTAGATGAATATATAGATGGATGGATGAATAGATGGATGGATGGATGGATGGCTAGATGATGTATGTATAGATGGATGGATAGATGATGTATTTATAGATGGATGGATGGATGGATGTACTATATAGATGAATGGATGGATGGATAAATGGACGGATGGATGGATGGATAGATGGATGCAGAAT